>JAYMFT010332935.1:0-23239 GCA_038088735.1 Panulirus argus
AAAACTGTAGCTGCTGCTGCTTCTGCTGTGTGTGTGTGTGTGTGTGTGAGAGAGAGAGAGAGAGAGAGAGAGAGAGAGAGAGAGAGAGAGAGAGACTCCTGCAGGTGTTCAGTAACTTCCCAACCATGTGGAGACAGACATTCATACCTAGCGTGCAATTCCCAGCCACGCAGAGACATTCATACCGCGTACATGGGGCAGCTACGATGTCCATTGGGGTCAGATACGTGCTAAGGAAACACAATGAGAGCAGCCACCGTTCTTGTGGTTCGGGGGTTACATAACTGAAGCATTGCTTTAGAGTTCGACAAAGTAACCTTACTTTCAATACACGACTATTCAATTTTCATACGCATGCCCTCTGCCCTCATTATACGAGATAATTGTACCACATTTCTTCAAAAGACCTTTACACACTCGGGATGAACATTTTTCTGTTCTGTCTTGCAAAGTCTTGACACAGTGAATGTGAACTAGCAACGAGATAAATGATACTTTAAATGAATCCATGTTATAGTGAGTTGTGTTGCTTGTACTGTGGCAAAATTGCTGGAAATCTGTTTCTCTCTGTCGATCTATCTTCTCGGACTTCACATTATGCAAACCTCATGACGCCTTTGGAGACTCGTTTTACCTTCACAACACGGTCTACAGCCAAAATGCACTACAGCCCGTTATCAATCATGCTGTTTGAGGCGGCGGTCCACAGGCTGGACAGATGCAATCTGTAGATAGATATCTGTGTCGTGACTTTTTGAATTGATCTACAAGGTGGGCCATAATGTTTAAAGCAGTCTGAAGTCTCGAGCTTCGGTGTTTACGCTTTTTTCTTATTGTGTTAACGGCACCTTGAATTGATTGTTGGTTCTTGACACTGTCTACCATTACCTCCCATATCAATGAGAGATTTTTTATCCCAGATCGGGAACTAGGCCTTCCAAGAATTTCCATGTTTAAATTATGATACATCTCTCCCGCCTGCGCTCTAGAGAGTACAGTCCGAATTGTTCAGTTGTCTCTTGTACTTTTACATTTTTGACGGGGTCAGTGCGGCTGTGAACACTCTCTGCAAGTTTTCCAAGTCGACAGTTTTTCCCGCCTTTATATGACGCTTACGCACAATAATATCTTAAGTCTGGAAAGTAAAGTCACTCCGGGGTATTCCATCATCGGTCCCGCCTCTTTCTCATCCCTGTAAGGCTTGCAATAATATGCTAATAGGGAGTAGTTCTTTGGGAGGGAGAAATGCTCCGGTCTCCCGAAAAGGACTGTGACAATTTCAGTATCTTTCTCAAACTTTACATAAATGATACTGGTGACCAGGATCTCTTTCCTAAGAATCCCGAGAACCTGTGAGAGATGACCTCTTCAATCTCCACTACCGACAACAGTTGCAGGGTCCGGCCCTGCGACTAAATGCACTAACGCAACTGAGAGTTTCTCGTCAAAGTGGAGTGGCCTGATGCACCGTGGACCCCTACCCGTGCATTTGAGGTAGCGAGCTCCGACGAGGGACTGGTTCAGAAGTTCCCCAATGCGTAAGCCTTACACTGATTTCGATGCCCGTCTTCTAACATAAAGCAGCTCGGTCGACAGCCAAGCATACTCTCCTTGAAGGCCCGATCTGCCAAGCTGTTTGACGCTGTAGATCTCCATTACTTTATATTTGAGAACCTGGGTGATATGGTGGACCTTCGTGGAAGTTCTCCATTCGGTTTAATAAAGGGTTTGTATTCCATCACTACCAGAGTAAGCTGTGTAGACGCGCTTCGTATATCATCTCTGCTCTACAGAGGATATATTGGATGTGGGCGTATGCGGCCTGTCTTTATCTTGTCTTGGCGCTAACTCGCTAATGCGGCAGCCGACGGACACGTATGACTATAGGAAATAATATATATGTATGCATGTATATCAGAAAAAAAAAAAAAAAAAAAAAGTGCTGATGTGGACGCTAGACCCTCACAAATCAGCCGGAGGTGTAACTTTTCTAATTGGAGATAACCGATGTATATAGTGTAACCCACACTAATTATGTAATAAAAATTCACAGAGGTACTTCCAAGGACTGAGGATAAGGTATCCCTGCCGGCCCACAGGTGCTCTATGTATATATCAGATCCACAAACGAAGCAACAGACCTAAATAATATTCACGAACAAAGTAGGACAGCCGACAAGGAAAGTGCTAGGCCTAATGTAATATATATACATATAAATTAGCAAGCCTAAGTAATACATTCACAAAGTAAGGCATCCAGCATCTACAAATAAATTAGCAATCCTGAAAAATACACTCAGACGAAAAAAATGACTGCTCACTAGGAATGTACTAGACGTTTTTAATACATCCACAAACACAACAAGACGGCCTACTATGTGTCCTTCGCCCTCCTAGCCCCATCTTGGTTAGCCTACCAGGCAAACATCAGAGGCGGAGAGAAACTAATGAAGTTTCTAGGCACCAGATCCGAAAGCCCGGTTATTTTTTGTCTTTCCATCTTTTTTCCTTTTACTTCAATATCGAAGGCTCTATTTACGGATTAAAGTCTTCAGAGACGGGGGGCGTTAATTGAAACATAAAAAAGAGGCTCAAGAAACTGGGAAGCAACGACAGAATAATAATAATGCTATGGTTTCCGTCCCACTGGACTCTGGGAGCAATACCAAACCTACTCACGTCTTCCATCTGCTGGGGTAGATGGCGCTGCAGGTGTTAATTTACATGAAGTGGTATTTAGCGTGAATTAATTATAAAACACTCCTGGGCGACGCTCGAGCAAATCGATGGCTGCACCCGTCTGCTGGTCCTGCACGCAACGTAAACTTCTCTCCCCGCAATTTGACGATTATTTCCACAGCCTGATCTCTATGACGGCCCAATTGGACCCATCAGCCACGCAAGGTCTCGTCTCTGACGCGGACTATTGGGCCACACTGTCTGACGGTTTGGGGGGGGGGGTTCAGTACCTCTGTCTGCCGGTTATCGTACGTCGAGGCCTTTTGGTCTGTAGCCTCTCTACCACCCACCACGCAACCCATCCTGATAAAAGGATTTACCAGAAACTACAAAGTGAAGCTGTAAGACAGCCCGCACTGCAGGGACCCGGCGGCAACACTCCCAGAAATCCTTCCTAAGGGAGTGCTGGAGCCTGCTCGTGTAATACCAGTCCAAGCCGATGAGTGCCTTGCATACACTCTGGAGATCTGGCTCGGAATCTTTCCTAGACAAGTAATCTGGGTCGCTCCCAGATGGGGGCCTGTGGAAGGATATCAGATGGAGAGAGAGAGAGAGAGAGAGAAAAAAAAAAAACGAAGCTGGCTGAGTCTGGTGCACACACGCGCTGAGAGAGATCCCCTCCAGCTTTGATGTCGCACGCCAGCTCTCTCTCGTCCCCGACAAGCATACACACTCCTCAGTGGCTCTACAGCCGAGCAAGACTCTTCCTAGTTAAAGTTCATTCAAAATGCATCACGTTATACGTTTCAGTCACTGTGGTCCATCCCCCCATGGACCCTTCGTGCACGCTGGATCCTCTTTTGCGCTATTGAAGAAAAAGTACTTCGCCTCAGGTGAGCTGTTTCCCCAAGAGTTTACGCCCAGTAGTACGAGTGAAATCAGACGCGTCTACCGTTAAGTAGCTCGTTACATTGAGATTATCGAAGCCTTTTATGATTTTGAGTACTTGTATTAGAACACCTCTAAACCTCCTCTTTTCTAAGATAAACGGGCTTATTTCGTTTAGTCGGGTCTCGTCCAAAGGATGAGAAGCAGTACTCAATATACCGGCCGTTCTCCGCGGAGAAATATCAATTGCCAACGACTATGAGGGATACCCGTTTTCCCCCTTTAAATATCGTACTCTGCTGCAGGCTCTCGCTCCCACAGTCCGCCAGAAGCGTAGTCGCAACACAGCAGTTACACCACCGTCACGGCATGCCTGCACAGACGACGTATTCCCTACAAAAGAGGCAGTGGTCCGACCGTAAGGGATCCCCTCGTGGCACTGTTTTCACAGTCATCTGTTCGCTAAAGGGAAATCCCTTCCAATTTATTTTAACGACGAGGGAAAATTTGGGGACATTACATGACCAATTTACTTAGTAGTAAAGGCATACAAAATCATAATACAAGAACAATTCGGCACATCTTACGATCGTGGACTACTAAAGTCGATAAAATCAAAATGTAGATACATAACACCACTAGATACAGCCCCTACAACCCAATCCTGCTCTCTCTCTCTCTCTCTCTCTCTCTCTCTCTCTCTTAGAACGATACCAACAAAGTTACTTGCTGACAAGTGACAGTTAGCGTAAACACTGTAGCAGGCTCGGGGAACAAAACGAGAAAACGTCCGTGATCCATATCACTCAAACCATTTGAGCACGAAGATACCATCCTTGACCATGAGGATACGACCCTAAATCAAGATCGCTGCGTGAGCGATGGCCTGGTCTTAAACGTTACCCCTAAACCTGACCTTCGAATTAAGGCAATATCACCAAGACACACCAGTGTGTCGTGAATAAAGAACTGTACAAGTTGCTCTTAAACGCACCTGGCCGGCCGGCACAGGACACAGCTTCCAGGGAATGCGTGCTGCTCCACCTGCCTGCTGCTGATGGCAATTAAGTGCTTTCCAGACGAGCCTCCTAAAACACTGCAAAAGTATCCGAAACAAGTGTTCCAAATCAGGGGAGCCAGGAGGGGTCTGACAGCTCCCAGAGCTACATGCGACCCATGGAAGCGTTCTAGCCAAGAGGAAACAGTTAAAAGATCTGTAAAACTACTTGCAAACAACTTTATGAAGAGTATAATTTTTCTTTATGCCTAACGCTTTCAAGTCTTAACTTCCATGACACGTGAGGCGATGTACAGACTACTCAGGCAGTCTATGAATTTAGGCCTAAAAGTTAACAGCAGCGAAACTTGTTCATTTGGCTAAATCCGGCGGTAATTTCTCCCCATTTAGGCAAAATCTGAAGACAGGTTTGGCAACTCTCAGTACCTTGCAGCCTGGCGCTGGGATGGAGAGTTTGAAATTCATTCCAGTGACTCGGTCCACGATGCGGGGACAAAAACTAGCAAGGCTTCCCATAGGAAGTAACTGGAGGTTACAAGCGAAACATTAAAAAAAGAATGGGGTCAACGGGGATGCAAAATATCACCATCTTCCTCGTCGTCAGTAAAAGGCATTAAAAGTCATCAATCATCTTAAAAGGCCATTACGGTGCGTTACGTAATATCAGGTATCAGGACACTGTAATTTGAGTTTCCCAGCCAATGATAATGTATAGTTTGGTACAACAATATCATGCTGTTTGCAACTGATGCTCTTAAACTCTTGCCAACGTAACTGCAACGCCAGTTATCATAATAGGCATATGCTATATTATAATGCATTGCACTACCAGAATGTATTACAGTAGGTTTAAGAACTCTGAGTATATCATTATTTCCACGATCGTTTCATTGTTCAGGCTGCATTCTTTTGGTTAAGGTGAATATTTTTCTGTGTATAAGAATGTACTCTTGAGTATATTCTTATTCTTATTTAGGTAATATCCTTGTTTTTGTCAACTATTCCACTAGACTACCATCTGGTGCTAATTTGTTCTTAGTAAGTAAATCCTCAATTAAAAGCCTTTACTGTTGGGTTTCATGTGTGGGTCAAGGACACAGGTAAGTCTCTTTCAAATCCTGACCTACAAACAGATTGCCTTATTTCAAACAATCATAGAAACCACATAAAGAACCACATTGATAAAAATCGACTGATTAAAACAGATCGTTCACATGAGGAGAAACACGAGTCGGCAGCAGGGAAGTGTGTGTAGAGTGGTACAGACGGATACAGACCTGTCCCTCATGGGAATGAAACCAACACTAAGCTAGACCCATGTTGCGTCAACGAGCAACATTTTCGCCAATCAAGTTTATCGTAGTCATTTATGCAGAGGAGAGATGCTAGTGGAAAATTCAGGGAAAATGTGACCTCCCAGTTCTGTAATACCTCAACTGCGTATTTTCAGCCGAATGGCTGCCAAAGATTCAATAACTCGTTCACTGTCATTCTTATCAAATGTTACAGGTTCATGTTTGTTCAGACTTTTACTGGCATATGTCAGGAACACCAAGGAAAGACCCCAAGACGACTGTAGTAAACAGGTGGATAGTTTTTTCAAGAGTGTGCTAGACAACAATACAGAGCTCAGGATAACTAAAGATTTGCAGCATCAAACAACCTGTTTGACAGAGACCACATCAGAGTAAGTTTGATCGTAGACTGAGGCGCTGGGGTTGAAGACAGCCCATGTCACAAGCGTAAGGTAACCACAGGCTAAGGTGAGGCGAGGCTGCACGCAGTGCCCAAGGACTTACGGTACCTTAAACTTTCATCTTTCCTGACAAACAGGGGACACTGAGGAAGAACAACAGGTTACTATCATCTTCCCACCCGAGGGAGCGGAGTACACACACGCAAAACAGACTTTACCAGCCCAAAGAGCTTCCAGCTCCACACAGGTGCGGTGCGTTCTACCCTGGTACACGCATTTCTGAATCGTAGTTCGATAGTTCGATCGTCTTTAACGAGATTCTCTGTACTTTATCTTGTCTGTTGGATGGTAAAAAACGGAGCTGCTGATCAGCGTGAAGTATAATATGATTTATACTCTCGCTCTTACACTTCACACAGCTGCAAATCCCCCGGCATGAAAATAGTAAGGAAAAGTTGCAGGAGAAAATGAGGGAGTGGAATTGAGGGAGTAGGAGGGAGGGAGTAGGGTCAAGGTGACAGAGTGGTAGTAAGGAGAGGATGAGAGACGGAACGCGGTGAAATAAGGCAGATGTTAGGTCAAGGGGGGCTCGGGAGGCAAGTGTGTGTAGGGTACATGATAGTTACGTGTCTGTTGTTTGAGGCATATCTGATGTAATCTCCTCACGGTGGTCAATACTGTGGAGTTAGGGTGACTGCTCAAAACCCGTCTGCACCTTGACTTCTTTGCTCGTGCATTTCGAGTGAGCTGACCTACAGTTACGTCCTCTTGTTCTGGATTTTTTGGTCCGACTTCAAAGCCCTGTAATAAGTCCACGCCATTATGGCCTCTTTGGACCTTCTATACCGTAATCTGTGTTGTTTTCGTGAGAGCGGCGCTAGGAATTAGTTCCTTGTTACTCATGAACTTCAGTGAATCTAATAATCTCTCTCTCTCTCTCTCTCTACGTCGCTTTTGTTATCTGTTGACGTAAAAGTGAAAGAATAAAACGTGGAAAAAAAAAAAGCTCATTCGGATCTGGGCTCGAGTTCCCTAGAGTCCGTGTAACCTCCAGTATCCTCCTTCACTTGTCCCCTTGACTCAGGCAGGCCCAACATCTAATGAGTCATACGTATAATGACTTACAGTTTTAATGATTACCACGTCCAGATACAGACGTTATTAATCCCTCGAGCACGACGGTACGATCCCTGGGTACAATGGTCTGGCCTCCTGTCTGATCCTTAAGGCCATCATAACCAAGGGTCGTCTCAAAGTTCTTAAGGATCGTATTGTAACGGAAAAGTAGTTGAAGTCATGTATATACCAACGGTCTAGTGAACTGAAGGTAAGAGATTCTGGTTTATGAATACCAACAAATAAAAGACATAATTACAGCCAGCGACAACGGAACCATTCATCACTATTCTCGTTGTTTAACATGTATGAGCAAGTTCTTCCATCAGCATTCGCTGAGCAGTAACGGAAGCTGAGCCAAGCCATCCGTTGCCTTCAGCAACACTCCTCTGTTCTTTGGCTCCTCCAGTTACCATTTGCGGATCTCCCCGTTTTCTTTTCATCTCTCGTGCCGTCGATATTTTGCGAAGATATGAAACAGTCCTTATATTCCTTTTAATAGAATTTCTTGAAAATAGAAATGCGTGAGCATAATATTCCACTAAAAGGGCAAGTACAGCACCATGTGTTCCGATGCTCTAAGTGTAAAACTTGTCGAGCATTTCGGTTTTTTCATAGCAGAGTTTTAATGTGTTACTGTAACGAATGCCTGTCACCTGAATCAAGGGTGGAAAAAGGTCATTAACTAATCAACAGAAAAAAGGGCATTCTCTTTCCCCCGAGGAGCAACACTTCACTCCCTTCAGCACTCTCTTTCCTTTCTTCTATTACTCTACTTTCTGCGACGTCCATTACCAAACGCCTGCAATCCTGACCAACTTGTCCACGCTCAGCCCGCCCCTTTAGAACATAAACTCTCCACACTCGACACGTGTATTACTTTTCAATCTCGGCGGACCATTAGGCTAAGTACACACCGTCTTAAACCCGTCACTCAAGGTTAACAAAAACCAGGCGGCAACAGCCATCATGGCCGATATGTATTACCCTCTGCTATGCTGTGCGACAATCATTATCCCTTATCCTTTGAGCAGGACACGAGATCATTGAGTAGGAATGTACGACCCTTGAGCAAGACGGTAATATCCTTGATCACGACGGTGCGACATTTTCTTGGGAATATGTGGCCACGCCTTCTTACCTATGAGTCGTGCCGTCGTGCTTGAGGGGCGTACCATCCTCCTCAGGGAGGTTGAGCTGCGTGGTCAAGAGGTTCTACACATATCTCACAGCTACGATCAGAAAGTAATGGTATACGAAGCTAATTCTGGAGGGACATAAACCAGCATGGGCGGTTGGCGTCGGTCGGGAGAGGCCCGCCAGAGAGGCGCAGCAGCGGGGGCCGCCGCCTGGGGATTGGTGGACATGGGCCCTCTCAACACGTACAGTGAAATAATGATCTTAAGTTTATGTGACCTGTTAAACTAAGCTGCCGCGCATAACTAAAATTAACTGTCCTAACTCCCAAAGTATTTGCAAATAAGGAAATGATGTTAACAGTGTATAGACAACTGGACTGATTTAATAGGGACCTTGACAAATCGCTCCTTCGGTACTGATACCGGTCAGGGGATCTAGCTAAGACCAGGATTAACAACTTCGAAAAGCATTTATATCAGTGGATTCCGCAGCCCACAATTATCCATGACCTGTAAGAAACCGTGAGTACATGATAGACGTGCGTTACACACGTCCTCACATACAACAAATATAAAAATCATCATAAATGCTACGATAAAGCTAATCCATTAGAGAGAAAGTCGGCCCACCAAACTCCTGGCGACACGGGCAACGTCAGGCAGTAAGGCAAGACGTGCAGTTGGTTAATGAGGGAATTCGAGACTCACTCATTACCCAACAACGTCAGGTCGCCCAAGGCTGGGAAGTTCACCATGAAGATGATGGCTCCTCGGACCCCTCAGATCTGCCTCAGTTACACATACACACCTTCAGCACAACACCCTCACCAGGGGAACATCACCCTATACATTGCCTGATGTACACACTACATCCAGTGTACACGTACGGTATAACATAAATAACAACATCACACTCAAGGAGTTTCAAATGATGAAACTTAAAAAGGGTGCGCACTGCGTATAAACCCAGTCTACAAGAATGAAGCAGGATGATCTCGTTCCTTGCCCACAGGTAAGGGTTATGGATTTGATTAATTTGTGCCGGTAATCCCGGCAAATTCACTGTGCACCCCATGTTCATCCAGTGAGCGGTAGCGCAAAAGGATCACAGAGGTCACAAAGGTTCTTAGACCCCAGTGGGTTAGTACTGCATTGGATGTTACAAAGCTGTTTCATTGTATAAACTTCACTGTATACATTACAAAGTTTTATACGGTAGGTCTTACCGACTACATGCAAAAAGTGGATACAAACTTAAAATTTCAGGTATCTTGTTATTAATAATAAGGTGGCCATCCCTCTTGCGCACGACGGTATGTTGCTTTGGGATAAAGAAATCAAGCCAGCAAACCCAAGGGTGGTACCATCGTGCTCAAAGGACGTACAGTTGTGCTCAAAGATCGTACCATCGTGCTCACGGGTGTTTAACTTTGTAAAGGTGTTCTACTGCCCAGTTACCAAATAACTAGAGTCCTAGGCCTTAACTTCCGACCATAAAACTGCCAGTTACAGGAAGAGAGACCAGTCTCCCAGTTTAAGACTGCGTCCGCTAGACAACACAACTTGGGTCAGTCTATCGATTCCAATTACCTCCCGCCTTCCGCCGGAGCCGGGGGATGTTTCCTCGTTGCGAGCTGCATGTCAATGGTGCTGGCCATCCCTGGCCACCCCTACCGTCCTTGGCCACACACTGTCTCTCTGCTCATTGCCGGAATCTCAGACTGTTCCTACCGCTCTGGCAACCTGCGTCAACCCTTGTCATATATGCCGTTCCTGACCTGCCCAGTCGTCCCTGGCCACTCATGCTAATCCCGGGACACCTCCGTCCACCCTGGCCACACCTACCGTCCCTGGTTACCCCTTCCGTTCCGGGCCATTCCCTCCATCTCAGACCATCCCTATCGTCCTGGCCACCACCACAGTTCTCGACCTACCCCTCACCGTCCACCCGGCCACCCTCGCCGTCCCTGACCACCTGCGATGTCCCCGGCCATCCCCGCCGTCCCTAGCAACCCGCGACTCCACTGGCCACCTCCGCCGTCCCTGGTCACGTCATCGCCGGGGTCACGGGGTCAGATCACTGGCAGATCGGCAGGCGGCACTTCCCACGCTCCTACTTACCGCCCGGCGAGAGTGTAGGGTTAAAGCCCCGGCAACCGCTTGCTGTATCAGGAGGATACGCCCTCAGCGTTGCAGGAAACTCATGTCCAACTCATAATCATTACGGGCGAGATAGAGGCCAGGCGTGGAGCCTGCTTCCCTGTGGTTAGGCAGCGAACAACCCCACAGATAACAGCATGCTAAGGACGACGCCTTTACTGGGGACACCATGATGTTCAACACGAACACTTGCAAGCGTGCATAGACGAAATCTATCTGAATTCTGCTTCTTCAATCTATCACCTACACTCTGTTTATAGGGCAAAGTGTTGCAAAGTCTACTTAAAAGTCTGTTAGTCTGCTTTTCTACAAAATGGGTAAACATCAAAATCTGTGCTTGGAAATCTATTTGATGTCGACTTAGGTCTCACGTTTTAAGGATTTCCTTTTTCAGTGACTGGTTCCACGGGGCAGGAAATGAAATTCTGGAGTGTGTGGGATTACAGCAGTACCCAATGAAACTTTATGATTCTGTACGCGTTATATTTTTATTCCATATGGATATTTTGGTCTACATCCTTATTTTTGCTTTCACTGAAGGGGATCCTCCCAGAGTTGTTCACAAGTTCTGGAAAGGCGGTTGTAACGAAGAGCTCAAGGCAGATCTCTGTGAATAATAGATCCTGAATTACCGAGTCCTACTACAAGTCCGGCGTAAAATCATTTGTCATTCTGAGCGTTTGGGAATCGCCTGCGGATTTGGGCACTTCATTAACGTCAAATATGACTCGGCTTGGAGGTAATCTTTCTTACCTCTGGCTTTCCCAAGATTACTTCAACGTCTGCGAGCCACACTGGCGGCCAACTACTGTCCTGGAAGCCTGATAAGTCTCTGCCACATGTCTTGTTGAAATACCAGTGTGTGAGTCAGCATTACAAGTGATGGCTGGCCATGACCGACGAACATTCTGAAACTGGAACTTTGCCGTAATGTTCCCGGGGAAAACATTTCCGAAAAAAGAGAGAGAGATTCATGGAAACGAGTCGAGTCCACCGCTTCCAGCTGTGTCGCAAGCCGCTGGAAGGTCACGCTTGGCGAGGTCTTGTGTTCCAAGTGGCTGAAATAACTTGCTGGTGCTGTGTGCTCCTCCAGTCCGCCGGGAGTAACCAACGCTTGAATAAATTTAACGGAGGGGGAGGGGGGGAGGGAGGAGAGAGAGAGAGAGAGGTGGCGAGACCTCCGGTACAATACACGCCTCCTCGCCGACGCCGCCTCCTTCACCAAATACCAAAGGCCGAAGCAGCAAATGATGGTGACGTTTTCCGATAATCAGCATGACCAAAGTGCGAGTTTCTCTCTGTGCTAGAGAGAGCGAGAGAGAGAGAGAGAGAGAGAGAGAGAGAAATCCTGCCGACTAGTACCTACGACGAGATTATGACATAATGGTAGGGCTAGCGCGTAGCGCTCACTGCGTGTTTTTCTTTTATCTTTATCCATTCTCTTTTAATTTTCAGAGAAACATCTTTATCACTCATTGCTAAAAATCGCTTCCTCCAAAACTGTGACAATTTAGAGAGAGAGAGAGAGAGAGAGAGAGAGACTCAAAAACACAGACTTCTCTCATATCCCAATTGCTCTAATGATTTCTCTTTTCCTTTCATCTTTTCCAAACTGGTGAACTCTGCACGCAGCCGTCTGTCTGTTCGGAAAACCTGCCCAACACCGCCACCAGCTGACTTTGGACAGGGAGGAGGAGGGGGAAAAAAAAAAAGATATTTAAAAGTCTGCCCAACAGAAACCCAACCAGCAGCCAGCATAAAGCGGCGCACTAATTACGAGTACAGGAAAAGTCGGAGCTGCTTGTGTGTCCAGGATGATGGTGACACACACACATGGACCTCCGTGTTGCAGTGGTTAGCGTTAATGACCACGAGTCAGCACAGGCCCGCCCCATAGGCTGGAATCCTGGGCGCAGCAGTCGGTCCACACCCCAACCCATGTGCTCAGCCTTCCCTCAAGTAGAGCAAATAGATGGGTTCCCCGTTCGGACTGGTGTATATGTCTGTATACACACACACACACACACACACACCCACACTAAATACGACGTACATACGTGCAAGGTTAAGAGACGGGGCAACACGTATGTAAAACTTTCTCACACACACACACACACACACACACACACTGTATTCACACAAACCACTATTGTATTATGTGATACCAATTACGTAAAATTTGCCAATGAAAGTTACCTTACTTGGATCGAAGACCTTTAGCGAACCAGTCCTTCATCCAAGGATATCACTAGTCCCATCAAAATGAATTTAAAGAAAAAGATCTTGCCACAGCATCTTGCGGTATAGTGAGGAAATCTGCATATTTACCAAGACTAAAATTAGCTACAATTACCGTCGTCTGCTGGCGACGGGATTTCTGCTCTCCCAACACACGGTAGGAAGATAAGCGGAACTAAACAAACAGGCATCAAATCAGTGTTTAACAGAACGAGAAACACCCAAGCGATACATTCGACTTCTTATATAATGATGGGGTTACGATGCATGTGGCTGAGGTCCCCACCACACCAAAGGACTTCGATGAGTGGGCGTCCACTGGTAGGGTGTCCAAACCTTGTGCTATCCGACTAGAACCTTAATATTCTAGAAATAAATGTGGAAAAAAAAAATCAGTAAGCTCAGTCAGCAATTCTCTTATGCGAGAACCTGGACTATGTAACCCGAAAAGTTTAAAAGTGACAGACATATTTCCACTCCAGAGAGACAGTCCCAATAAACTACCATCACCTCCTACCACATCATTAATTAAACTTCAAGAGACTCCGAAGTTGTAAACTGCCCGACTCAACGTAAGCAAACAATTTACACAACCCAGGGTAACATGAGCTCGTGGGGAGGGATAATCCTGATCTTTTCCATCACTAGAGATTTTTGAAAGGGAAGGAGAACCAAGACAAACGCTGATAACATCTACAAAGACTTGGCAAAAGCATTTCGTATACATGACCATGGTGTCAGACTGCGCATAAAATGCGTAAAATACGTATTACCGATAAATATGGACGACGGATCTACAACTTCTTGACTATAACAGGCACCAAACATCTAGCTGCCGTACCACAACCAGTCACTGTTTGTTCGCCTAGTGGTGAAAGGGGTCCATTTCCCCCGGGAAATTATACTCACCCCTTCACTGCATCACACTCTAGGTTTAGATCATCTGCCACGCTTTCGTATCATCCTCTGCAGATGATGACAAAGTAAGTTTCGAAACCTAAACTGTACATGACCCTGTGAAACTATACTCGGGCTTCTACAATGTCTTCCACTGGGCCACTGAAAATGAGTTTCAATTGCTTCATGACTAGATATAAGAAATCACAGCACAAAACGCCGTGCGGGAACATCACTATAACGCAGGGTAATAACCTCGCCACCACAACACAGTGTAACCACCACCACCACCACAACAACCTCACAGTCACAATCACAACACGGAACCTATATGATCATAAGCCACAATTCTCCCACATATCACCCTACAACACCAACCATCCCTCCCGGCATAGACACCACACTATCCTTGCCACTACATCGGAACATCATCCTGACCGTACTGAGAACAAACCAACCTCATTTGATCCGACTTGTGCCGGTATCACCGGCTACTTTATTGTGCACCCCATGCTTGTCTTGCGAGCGGTAGCGCAAAAGGATTACAGGGGTCACAAAGGGTCTTTTGTCATACCCCAGAGAGCGGATATTCATTACATAAATTGTTACAAAACTGGTTCATTATATAAGCTTCAATATACATTACACAATCTTTCATTTGGTAAGTTTTACCGACTAGAAGCAATAGGGTGTTGTGACATTTCTTGCGGGGTACGTTTAGACCTGTTCCTTATTGGTTCTATATTTTTCACATTCTAAGACATGTATCCTAGTTTGTGCCTAAATCTCAGGCTACAAACTTGACAGTGCATATGATTAACATCTCCAGGTAGTCCAAAGCGCATACAGTAACTATAGCCAAGCTTTAGTCTAGCAATTGCAACATCTTGTAATCTTCTCCTCACAATACCTACTGCCCAAACTGTCTTCGCAAGACTCGAACAACATCACAACCTTCTCCATCAAAGCAATACCACACCTAACCACACACACCACCAACACACTCCTGGCCATATCATCCCACAACCCCACCACCATCGCCTCTCTCACCACACCATCTTTACCATCACAACAACCATACCGCTACAACAACAACACCAGCTCTACAGCAGCCACAGCTCTCTGGGTTGTCCGCTAAATGTTACGAGCATCTGTCTCTCTGGCAAATATTTCCCCAACTTGTCCATACCGCCAGGCGCCACACAAAACATTTCCTGCTGAAGACACGCCACTGACGCGTAATGAATCGCTTAATGAATTGTGGCATCATCTATCTTCGTCTCATCTGCATCCCCAGGGCATTTAGGCTCGACTCTGTCATTTATATGCGAGACGGCCCACGCCTACGATCTGGTTTTTGCTTCAGCGTCTGCTTGCGATTTATCCGTACGTGATTAAAGTGAAAAAAAAAAGTATAAATTACCAGGAGGTTGTAAACTGTCTTCTGGGTAATACTTGATGCTAGGAACAAAAATACAATTTTTCAAAGGCCTATGTCAGGGGTAGACTTGAAGACGTGTATAGAAGCACCGAATGGAATCTATGTCAAGGGAAAAAGGCTTCGGGTTATGTGCATAACCACCAACTGATAGCCACGTCACGGCAAAAAGCTTCAGGATGTGTGCAGAACCATCAACTGGAAGGAATGACGGTAATACCTTTCCATCCACTTGCTCGTCCTCCACGGGGTAAGGAGTCAGTAGGCTAACAGTAAAGGCCTATCTACCCTCCAGGCCCCTAACTCTCCATCTCGGAGTACACCAGCAAACTCAGCAACGGCTCTTGATGCGACTTCACAACTACATCAACCGCACTTCAATAAAGATTAATAATGCTAAAGTGTTCGGAGGATCACAAGTCTGGACGGTACCCCATTCATCGCCAAGAAGAAAGGTTCTAGAAACGCGTGAAGCCAACGGGTTGCCATAACCATGTATCCCAGAGTGGACTCGCGACTGCCGCGCATCCATCCCTCCACAAAGGACACGAGAGACGAGACTTCACGAGCAGTACGTTCTCTGTCACATTCAATTCATGGCAGAAATGCAAGGAGGCCATTTGTAAAATTGCTCCCGGGATCCAATTTTCCAAATGTGAAAGGACAGGTAAAGCCCCAAGGCCGTTCTGGAGGTATACGAGACCCACGAGACGAGCGCCAGCCACCCATACTTCCATGCCCCTCCGCCACCACCACACTGTCATTCCGCCAGCCACACCCAGCGGGTTCACTCACCTCCCTCAATACCTGCTTATCCTAATCACGCTCCACTGCTCTCACACCCTCCCACGCCAACACGACACCGACAGCTCTCCATACCCACAGCCCAGTCACCCCCGATGATTACACACACCCACCAGATTACACCACCTCTCTCCACACCCATCACGTTGGCCACGGCCACGCTTGCGTCACGTAGAACCCTCCTCCAGTTCCTGCTTCATAAGGTAATGCCCCACTTGACCATCTCCACAAGCAAAGCCATTGTTCATCTCTTCCTGACACATGGACCACTTCAAGTGCATCAAGTCCTTCAAGATCTTCCTTAATACGCAGACCATCAGGTTTACCTTTTGGGGCTCCTCTCAAACCCTACAGTCCGGTCTGAGAGCAAGCTTACACTACAGTTCCGCGGATCATTCAAGCAGTTTGTGACCGCTGCCCACGGGTCTTTGAGAGAAGAGAGCCTCGAGTGATCATGTGTTCCTTGTAAATATCAATCCAGGAAGTTTCTAATGTTATTCCAAAGGTTTTCTGATTTTGTTACAGGAAAAGTAGAGTCTTCGAGCTTATTATACCTGCAGCATATCTATTTTTCAAGATTATTCTTTTATGTCTTTCTATATTTCAAACACACACGCATACATACATACATACACACACACGCGCACACACACAGATCTATGATTTATGATAGTATAGAATTTTTAAGACATGGACCCCACGAGTGTAAAATTACCTTCTTGTACAATACAAATAGGTAATTACAATTACACACACACACACACAAGCGATTTTTTTTCTTCTGGTTCAAACTAGGGACTAGATCCTCCGGTACTTTCCATGCGAACATTCCTTCCTCGTTTGCAGACCGAGACTCCAGTTTGACAAATACTTCAGTTATTTTCATTATCAAACGTTCCCACCGATCCTTGAACGACTCGGGCCCCATCTGACAGGGCAGTCCCGAAATACACAACAGTACATCTATATCCAACTTGACTTTGCCTTGCAATGTACCAATGTGATTCCTTCTTTTTTGAGGGGACGAGGACCCTCCTGGTCCCTGCACATGAACTCGGGCCCACCTGTCATACCCCCCATGTCGATGCATTGTTCCCACCATACTTTCCATACATGCCTCTACCTACTCCTGGCCATGCATCCTTCACCAATACTCTCTCCGAAATGCTTTGTCTAACGAGTATTTCGACAAATGCAGATTTTTAATACAATGACGTAGACAACCATTTCATGTAAGGCAGTTATACCTTGTGAGTACCTGGCGAAGCCTTCGGAGGGTATTCGACCCCGACAGCTCGGGCTGGGATCATGCTGTCGAGTAGGGCCTTTGGTCGACCAAGCTGTTGGGCCCCCGGCTTGCTGTCATATACAGTACTATACATCCTCCAAACACACTGTGGAGTGTGTGTGCCCACCGACCCTCTAACTCCTCCTCCTGGCGAGTCATTACCGTTGAGGACCAAAGAACTTATCTTACCCTTGACAACCGCTGCCACCTCTCACCACTAGGCCACTACACGCCCTTGTCCCGTACCCAAGCACGGCGCTCATACCTGGAAAGGAGGAAAAGAAAGTAGATATAGATAACGAAATACATCAAGAAACAAAATATTAAATAATGTCATTCTCTTAGAATACAAAGCAACTAAATCAAGAATACTTTTTTAAAATACCTTTGTGCATTTTCTCTCTGAGCAAAAGGTAGTGGTGTCAGGTACAAAAGAACAATGGCCTTAATTATACACAACCAGTCTGACGTTATGTATATGTAAATTGTGTTATTTTTGCCGAAGATGCTTGAGCAGGTCTAGCCCACCGGTTCAAGAGCCATTTTACGAGATGAATTAATTAACACAGTCCAATATTCAAATCATGGCGAACAAGAAGTCTTACGAAAATACTGCCAGTCTTGCGTGGGACGCCTCGAACTAATTTCGCTGAGTGTCTTATCTAAAGGCTAGAGAGAGAGAGAGAGAGAGAGAAGGGGCCTGGAATGAAGGCAGGCTTATGACTTCTGCTCAAAATTGTAAAGAGCTTTTTCTTTGTAAAAAGCAGGCATTTCATAAAATCAATACGCAGTGTTGAAACGTTCACTCATTCAATCTTTTTTTAACGCATGAAAACTAAAACTGTCATCGCAAGATAGATGTGTCGCCTCCAGCGCAATCCTAAACGCAAGCTTTGGCGCAAATCTCACCCATAACGTAAACGAACGCACGAACCTTAACCCCGCAGGACCATGATCATCATACGAACGAATTACGAAATGAATTATGTTTAAATTTTTGAAGCGTAAGACTTTCACTACAGATGCATTACGACTTTCCCCCCGTACCTAACTCAGTGACTGATGTCAAATACGTTGACGTACAAGAGTAGTCCTAGGACACGCCTGGTCGAGACTGTGCCGAGCTCTCTTGTCTCACGAGACGCAGGTCTCAGATAAAACTTCGACCAGGCGCGTACCGGGACGACACACTGTACCCCCAGAACTTTAGTCCACGGCCACATAATGCACGCAATGTCTTCATGAATATAAACAACTTTGATTAGAGTCCAGATCTATCCAAGGAGTGAAAAAAAAAACGAATATATTAAAAAGTTTCTTAATAGTATGGGCAACGGTAATTCCTCCGTGGGATCTTTCCTTCGTCACAGCAACAATGTAGAAAAAAAAAAAATCGCAGGGTACTCAAAAATTAACATTCTCCAAGCAGTCTTCCACTTGCGCAAGACAACCGCTTCTCTGACGACTCACGGTACAGCATGACTTCTGAACTCAGGCGCTCAGTATTTTGCTATCGTCAGAAATCAGACACGAATACGCAAACGGAGGCGGCGGCGATCCAACAGGTATATTAATTAATGTGTGTAGTAAGACAGTGGGTAACCACAGGTCGGTAACCCTGGGCCTAACGCAACCGCCGGTATGGTGTGTGTGTGTGTGTGTTGTTCCGGAACTTAAGTTAACAAGAGTATGGTGGTGTGTACAGACCCGCAACAACTACTACCACGGGTAACCACATGCATGATAGTGTACCTATCACAGCCACAAGACAGGTGATGTCTGCAGCCGTGAAACTGCCACATACACAGGTATGGTTGTGTGTGACAGTAGCAATGTGGTGAGGAGTCCCGGGGCTACAGTATAGCTGGTACTGTTGGCTTCACCACCAACAGCACGAGCTGTCTTTGGCACGGGCTTAACTCAGCAGTGCTACATCTTTCCGCCAGGGGATGGAAGCATCATGACCAGATGACCAACATAAACAGCGATTCACAGAACAAATTGTAAATCGGAGGAGGGACGAAGGTTATAGAAATTACGCGATAAATGCTATTATAATCAGATATTAAGCTTAAATGAAGGAACTCTCTACATGGGGCGAACGTACACGGATAACAGCACATGCGTAAAAGACACACAAGAAGGCTAGGCACTTGTGTTTATGTGGGAAAGGTATGTGTATATGTAGTGTGGGAATCACAGACCAGACTCAACACAAACTGGGGAGATACGCTAGCTAGCGTCAGGAACTCTTCTGGCCGCTGGTTTACTCTGACTTCACTAGTCACTGACAGCTTCCATACCATGTGGCGACAATTCAGAATACAGGCGCGAGGCTTTCCCACGCGGAGTGGTGTGAGATCGAGTGAGGTGGCGGAGGTCTGGGACCATTAACACTGTCATCGGACTGCATAAAGTACGATGAGCAGAGAATGGAAGACTGAGGACAAAATGTTAGATGAGAGAAGATGAGAAAGGTAGAATTAATGAACGGCGTAGCGGGACGTAACAGAAGTTTATCCATTAAGTTCAACTGCATCACTTGATCCAGTTGTCTTCACTACGATGCACACACACACACACACACATCCACACAGCAACAAGGAAGATGCGTATATATGGTCTCAGATCAGTACAGTAGTAGTCGCAGTAGTAGTAGTAGTAATGGTAGTGGCGGGGATAGCAATTATAACAGATCGCACAGTCGTACTCAACAGATCAAAGGAAAGCCCAGTTCATGTGTCATGAAGCTATACACTCGTCCTCTCCCAAACAATAATCATCACATGAGATTTGATACGCCTATGGTTCCTCTCTAACTCCCTACACTATCATCCCTGACACTGTACCATCATACGTGACAGGGCATCATCATCCCCGTCGCTGTACCATCATCCCTGACACTATCATCATCATCCTGACGCTGAACCACATCATCCCTGACACTATCATCATCATCCTGACGCTGAACCATCATCCTTACTGCGTCTAACACACTGAGGAAATAACACGGACACAGTAAATAACGTTTTCACTGTATATGTTTGCTCTTCTTCAGTTTTGACAAACGAACCATCACCTTGCAAATATATTCACAAGTCTCACAAGATACACATAATTACATATATACAAGGAATGACTAAATTGCGCGCTAGTTACTTTTCAACACGCTGTCATTTAGGCAGCCTTCATCCTTAGCACAGAAGAATACAGTGATGACACTGGATTATGCTTCAGTAATTTGGTCGTGAATTATTAATAATCCAGCGGGTAATTGCCGCGTAAACAGACGCGAACACTTTTCGCACTCCGGACTCAGCATGAGGTGACGAGTGGCAGTAAATGGGCGTAGCGAGACGCCAGTTGTTGGCGACTACGATCCTCCGCCCCACAGAGGCAGGGCTGGACGTCTGCACGTGACCGGCTAATTGCTAGCTAAGGAGCCTCAAGTGGGAGGGCAAGACGCAAGGGAAGAGAAGAGAAGGGAAGGGAAGAGAAGAGAAGGTGGTTGGTAAGTAGAACATGGATTATAAAGAGAAGCAAACTGGCGTTAAGAACAAAAGACACTTTTGCATCAGCAGGTCTCATTATCCGATGAATTTTTTCCCCACAGGATAGAAGCAGAATGGAAGCATCTTACCTTTCCGAGCGCAGATTCAACGTTTTCTGTGGAAGGATGAATGTGGGACGGACCGAAGGCACTAACTTCCTCCGAATTTGCTAAGGACTTTCACAACAAAACCGACATAAACTGTTTTACAAACATGACAAGTCCCCAACACTCCTGCTGTTGCCATGTTCCCGTGCAGCCTCCAACGCACCCCCCTACTCCAACACAAGAGCACCTACACACACACACACACACACACACACACACACACACTACAGAGAAATCCTAACGCCAAGAGAACATACAAGGGAGAAAACTTTACAGAGCTACACAACTTCTGACAGAATATAAAATGGGACAGAGTTCCAGGAACAGCGTTACAAGAGTTTCTGTGAAGGCTGTCATGAGGGAGTCGGTACACTGGTGCTCGCGCAACCACGCGGGGAGGAGGGAAGTCTGGGAGGGGAGGAGACGTGGCTCACCAGAATATGTGTAAAAGCTTAGGAGTGTAGAGCTGTACCATGGAAACGCTGCTGCCCTAAACCACGATTTGAGCTACTTCCAGTTACAGGTAAATCGTGGACTCCTTTCGAATGGGAAGTTCTCTGACGAGACTTTGATCCCAATGATACAGCTTCACCAAAGGTGACTTTTCACTCTCGGTGTCACCTCTTGCACACTGCGTATATGAGAAATAAAAGCTAATTAGATACTAAATTGTGCCTGAAGCAAGTTGTCACTTAAAGAATGAATCAAGGTGAGGGGCTGCTGAAACCTAGGGATATGTGTGTGGAAGTACAGGGGAGCTGGACGACGCTGGGGCCGTTGGAAGAAGCGGTCCAAGGCAACTTTCTCAAAATTATTCTATGATGTTTTCGAAGGGCCTTCTACTCTGACAGCTGAGTCTGGGACCAAGTGGTGCTGGAGGCTGCAGGCCACAGGCCTTAGTAACCGACCCGTTCCGGATTACGAAGAAGTTCAATATAACAGATCACTGTCAAGTCTGTATTTTAACACCCTTGTCGTGTTACTTTCAACTACTCCTACTGATACACCATTCCAAATATCAACAATAATGTTGTAGACAAAGTACATCACCTAATTTGGGGTACATCTTTGCTCTCAAGTTCGTATCCATTGCAACGAGTTGAATTAAGCTGATCTAGCTTTCAACAGTTGCTTAGATGAAAACTTTCAAAACTTTGACCACAATGAATTCACCCGTTTTCGAAGCTAAATCAGTTAAAGTCTTCCAGTTGGCTCACATGATTTGTTTCTCAGTTCGGGAATCATCTTGGTTGCTAGGCGGGGTTAACTAGAACTATACACAGTACTCAAGGTGGGAACGCACCAGTAAATTGTACAGAACGAGCGTTAGTTTTCAATGATTTTAGAATCGAATGGCATACCTAGAATCCTATTCGCCTTTTCTACTATTTCTCTTCACTACTCACCTTTAGGTCATGAGAGATTATTACACCCAAATGTTTTTCTCCATTTACGTTTGGCAGTCAAAAGACTTCATTTCTTGTCCTTATTGTTCGCGTATTAAATCTCTGCACTCACCAATGTCTCACTTAGCTGGCCATTTCTGAGCCCATTCCAGCAGTTTGTCTATGCCAGCTGGTAACTACAGACGCTCAGTTTCTGTTGTAACTTTCATTCTTCAGCTTGATATCGTTTGTGAATACTGGTATCTTACAGCATTACCTATCATCCATCTTAAGAATATATATCAGAAGAAGAAATGGCCCAAGGCATGATGCCTGAAGCACAACACTTCCAACGTCCAACTATCTTGAGTCGGACCTTTAATCTCACTAACCTTTTGTTTAAATCATTTGATTTCGATTTTTGCCACACGAGTGGTTAATTCATCGTGCACGCCTACCCATCTGTGAGCGGTGGCGCAAAAGGGGATACATATTGCACAAAACACTGACAAAGACCCTTTGTGACCCTTGTAATCCTTTTGCGCTACTGCTCACAGGATGAGCATGGGATGCACAATAAATGTGCTGGGGATACCGACACACATCAAATAAAAAGGTCCAAGGACTGTGCCTCAGTGACTTAAGTACATTAAAAGTTAGTGCAAAAAATGATAAACACTGAGTAGTAATGAATTCATTATTTCAGCCTGACTCTTCTGCCAATGACAGGGAGGGTTCTAGCAGTAGTAGCACCGGCTCCTCCCATGACTCTCCCCTCTCTGTGAGACCTTCCTCTTTTTCTATTCACTATACCAACATTCGTGGTCTCTCTAGT
>JAYMFT010333046.1:0-23238 GCA_038088735.1 Panulirus argus
TCTCTCTCTCTCTCTCTCTCTCTCTCTCTCTCTCTCTCTCTCTCTCTCTCTCTCTCTGTACACACACACACACACACACACACACACGTGTTGCATATAATAGAGATTGATCTCAAAGACTTAAGACTTATGTGGATGTGTGCATGTATTGTTTGTGACGACACCTGGTCGCGCAGGCGCACACCTTGCGTATTGTTGCTGTGCCGGCTGGCGATGGGTATCGCGGCCTTTCTTATTTCACAGCAACATTGTATATACCCGTCTGATGCCACCTGTCATGCCTGTCTGTGCGTGTCACGATGAGCGTCACCAGGTGGCCCTGAACAACACAAGCCCTC
The DNA here is from genome assembly GCA_038088735.1 of Panulirus argus. Classification (NCBI taxonomy): domain Eukaryota; kingdom Metazoa; phylum Arthropoda; class Malacostraca; order Decapoda; family Palinuridae; genus Panulirus; species Panulirus argus. The sequence goes on from JAYMFT010333046.1 coordinate 339, forward strand.
CCCACCCACCGCCTTAAGGGCCACAGTGTCATCCTCCCTCTCGGGTGTACCCACCTTCTCCTGCTGCTGTACGAAGGGCAAGATCACTGAACCCCGTGAATGCAACGACAATACGACCCCCTCCCCCCCTCCCCCTGGATTCCGTGATGATGATGGCGTCACCTTTTGGTCTGACCTGTCGGAGGTCAGGTCACAAATCATGCCATCATACAAGGGTCGTGCCTAAGGGCCGCAGCCTAAGGACCCAAGGGGAGGAGGTCAGGGTTGGATTATGACGGATGACGTATCCAGGATTGCATTCGTGAATGGCTGTTCTTTCCTCTTGTCATGTCTCGAACCGCACGCATTTTAGAACTCCTCCCAGTCAGTCGTTTATGTTTTTTTTTTTGCCAGTTTCGATTACATGCAAATGAGCCGTTGAAATGCCTTTGAACTCGGGTGCCCCCAAAGCTCATTTAGAATACGATTATCCTCGCAGGAGTTTTCCCGAGCTGAGCCGTAGTTAATATTTCCGCTGGAGGAGTGCGTCTCTCCGCCGCTGTTGATGAACCCAAGGGTGGGGGGAGGGATATCCTCAACTTTGGTGGCGTTCGGACGCGCGGGTTATGTTTGTTTCCCGGCTGTCTGGAGTAAATAGCCTCGGGGCGGCAGGGCATTCATGAATTCTAATCAGCCGAAGCCGTGGCTGTGAGACGGCGCGAGACACGCCCTCGGACCCACCGAGATTCGGCCTTCCCGTCACCTCCCTCCTGCCTGGCTTCGACATGTGTTTGTGTCTAAAGTACTCCTCCTTCGGTTGAAGCGAGGCATATCTCGGATGCCTCTATCCGTCGGCGATCTCTCGGGTGACATTTTCTGGTTGTCGGGTGCGCGCAAGGTAGAGTTCCTAGTCCTTGAGAGGCGAGTGGCGTTGGCCGGTGGGTCGTTGGCAAGTGTGGAAAGTAAGCGGCGGGACAGTACCGCTTACGCCCGTGTTGTGCGGGCCTGTTCGGCCGTAACTTGTAAGCGATACTCGTGGGTGTTCCGACCGTAAGTGAACATTACAGCGATCTATTGCCCGCCTCCCATTACTAATGTCATTAATATGTACAAATATTCCGAGTGTTCCGTCTTGAAGGAGACATTGCCAGGCCCACTGGCCCCGGCTAGAGATGAGTGGCGTGGATGAATCACTTCCTCTCAATTTAAGTGCGAGTCAGGCCCACGCGGGGGTGATTGATTTACGAGCCTGGTGTGTTATTAGGCCGGTGTTCATTATCCTGGCTCGTACCTCTCTCGTCTCTCTCTCTCTCGCTCTGTGCTGGCTCGTCCCTCTCTCCCTCTCTCTTTATCCCGGCTCGTACCTCCCTCATCTCCCACTCTGCTGTACCTCCCCCTATCTCTCATCCTGCTGGCTCGTACCTCTCTCATCTCTCAGTGTGCTGACTCGTACCTCTCGTATCTCTCATTATCCGGGGTCGCACCCGTTTCGATTCACTCTCCTGACTCGTAACCCTCTCCTCTTTCACAACGCCGTCTCGTACGCCCCCCCCCCCTCTCTCTCTCTCTCTCCCCATCTCACACTGCGGTGGCCCGGCCATACTCCTGTCGTCTCTCGCCATCCTGCGCAGCTTTTGCCCCACTAATTTTCCGCTCTCGTGCCTCATGCCCCTCTAATCTCTCTCGCTCTCTTAGCGTGTATTCCTTTTTTTCATCTCACGACCCTAACTCGTACGCTTTTTTCATCTCACTACCCTTGGCTCGTCGCACCCCCTCTCAGACATCTCCCGTTATCCTCAACCATCGTGGCTCCTCCTCCGTCTCGCGTAGTTGTTCACGTCTTCGACCCATAGGCCCAACTTGCTGGTGTTCATTAATATTCACGGTATACCGACATGTCGTAAACTTCGGGGTTACTCGCCACACGGCTCCTTTCGTTGTATTGATGATCGTATTATGTGTTCGACCTCATCGTCCATTCCCTGCACGAGGTAATGTCGTAATAACAATTTGTGGATTATAGTAATTATATCCCATGATGAATACAGATTATCTTCCCTTGGCGCCTATAGTATTTACAAAACCCGAGTCGTAATTTTCCGGAGGAATTTTTAAACCGGTGATTAGCCGACGGAGCCAGATACGTCCGTGGGGTGGTGGGGGGGGAACGATATACGTCGGCCCGCCGTACGACCGACCTCCATCCATCTTTATGAACGATAAGACGCGTCCCGATAGCGTGGTTGTCGGATAAGTGGAGCCTGGGGGGGGGGAATGTCTGGAACGATGCGATGAAAGATGCGGGAGAGGACGGGAAGGGCAGAGAGAGAGAGAGAGAGAGGGGGGGGGGAGGAAGATAGATTATATAGCCAGACATAAGTACATGGACAGATGTACAGGTAATGATTGCAGCACAGAGAAAAAAGAGAGTTGATATGCCTGCTGCGGAGCACAGCCATAGTACCGTTGGAAAGGCAGAACTTTAAGAAACATTAGTGGTACGGAAGTTGTCAAGAGATGCTCTTTAACGGAGAACAGAGAGAACCTGTCGGTGAAAGAAAAAGAGAGGTTATTACACTTCTTCTGAAGAAAGGAGCCTTTCGCCTAACACATCACCAATTTGCAAAGGCTGATGGTTGAGGATAAAGCTGAATACTGGTCTAAGGAGGAGGGAGTTTCCAGTTCCGAATGGTCTTCGAGTAGGAGAGGTAGAACGAAGAACTGGAAGAAGAGATAGCAGTCTCCGAAGACGAAGGGATGTATGCCTCCTTTCCTGCGTCAGTATCCTCAGTTATACACTCAGCAGAGACAGAAGCATCGTCCGGGGAGAGGCAGTAATATTCCAAAAGGAAATCAGAAATGAGTTTTCGTTTGTCCAGTCAGTGCGATCGAAGTGCTGTAATTGGCGTCAGTTTACCCAAAATCATGAAGACATGAAATCATGAGGCCTCAACCCTGCCCTACAAATATACACACGCACGCGCTGGTATAGTGGTTAGCTTTACTGGCCTTGAGTCACAGTGGGACCGCCTGGGATCGGGTTCGCATGAGTTCGAATTCCAGGCGCAGGAGGTGACCTATACCCAACCCAGTTGTTCATCCTCCCCTTGGGGATGGTCGACAAATGGATATTTGGCAAAGGCCGGTGTGTATATGTGTGTTTGTATGCATATACGGATGTAAAGACAAGGTACTTATATTCAAGGTTGAGAGGCGGGACAACACTTTCTCCCCGTAACACATAGTAAGTATTCGATGGTCGTCATAGTAGAGGACCCCGGCTTCAGGATGAGAGGTCGACACGGCTTCTTGGCAAGAAATTAGATCGTTTAAGAATATTGCAGCGTCAGGAGAGCAGTGGGTGAAAAGAGAAAGAACAGAGGTAATTAGGAGAGAAATGAAGTGACTTCAGAGTTTGATGGTTCATGGTCGACGAAGATTGCAGCAAGCGTGTTAGTCTTGGATGAAGGACTCCGCCGCTTAAGCTGAGTCGTGAGTGTTGGTCGTAGTTTGAGATATCAGAAAGAAGTATGGAAATATCACTGGAAAGTGGAATCTCGAAAGAGAATCAAGACATTGGGAGAAACTGTGCGCAGATTATGTTCATCAGAAGAAAGATAGGTAGCAAGCCCGCGAATGTTTGAGAAATGAATCGGAAGAGAGTCAGGTCTATTTAAAGGGGCAAGGATCTTGGGAGGGGCGGGAACTGATACTGTCTGTGCCGTCCCTCGCGTTGGCAGCAGAGGCAGACGGAATTCTGGGTGATTCTTCCCACCCAAGGATGCCGAGAACCAGGGGTTGTAAGACCGTTATAGTCTTCTATGTTTGTATTTGGCGATTTGTAATGAGAAAGAGTTCAAAGATTAAAAAAAAAAAAGACGGTAGGCATATAGTATGTGTAAGAAAATGCTGAGATTAGCCCGGTAGCTTAGTTTAAATGAGACGGAAAGTAAGACTAGCAGTCCGGACACGGCAGGACTTAAAGACATTTCCAAGAACTGCTGCAACACTCGTACGTCAGGCAGGTACCACGACCTTAGGCTGCTGCTGCTGCCTACAACCCACCACCTACCGAAACACATGTATATGTAGCAGAGTGAATACATTAGTGTACTTAACTCTCGTTATATAAGGAGCGAGGTGGATATGTCAGTGTACTCCACCCCGTCTCCAGTAGCAGGTGAAGGGAAGCGAATATGCCAGTGTATTTCACATTGATGCGAAGGAGGGCGATTGTATTACTGTATCTCACTCTCACATTATTGTATGATTGAAGATGAGTATATCAGCGTGTCTCACGATGTCTCTCTCTGTACTCAGTAAGACCGGACGTTACTGTTTGATTAGATAATTAGCTCGTTGCAATGTGTCTCATCACGATGCAGTGCATTAGCAGAGTTGAAAAATATGCACTATTTACGGTGATATACGTAGTGAATGTACGAATACACGTGATACATATAGCAGTGAAATTATTCCATTGAAATTAGATCTATATAAAAGACATGATTCATAAATTCCTCAGTTATTCTCGTCACAGATTAGAGTTGAACTAAACTACTTTACTGTAAACAGACCTATATTTTTTGCGAAAGAACATAAAGAAAGCCATGTCATCATTTGGAAGGAAGTAAACAAAGTGTGGCAACAAGAGTGAATCGGTACGTAAACTATAAACATTTGTTTGGACTTGAGTACTAGAAAAATACGTTTGTCGTGGTGACCAGACCAGCGAGACGAATGTGCTCTCACCGCTAAACGAAGGGGAAAACATTTGCCGTCTGTAATCATCTGTTTACTGTGTGGTTGGTGATAATATTGAACCCGGACGGCTGTTAAGGGATACGACGGCGGCAAGTAAGTCCTTGCAACACAGTAAATAAGATTATTAAATGGAGTCGGCCGGGTTGTTGTGGAGGGTGCAGCACGCCGCCCGCTCGATAAAACCAACAGATAACCTGCCGCTGTCAGTTGCCCCTGATATCGCCCCGGCATCTTTCTGACACTTGTGTTAATTAGAACTGGCCAGAGGTCGCCCGTGACGGTGGTAATGCTGGAGTCTCGCGTCCAGAGGTCGCCCTTAGAGGAGGTGGTAATGCTAGAGTCTTGCGTCTAGAGGTCGTCCATGGTGGTAATACTGGATTCTCTCGTCCAGAGGTCGTCCATGGTGGTGGTAATGCTGGAATCTCTCGTCCAGAGGTCGTCCTTGGTGGTGGTAATGCTTGAGTCTCTCGTCTGGAGGTCGTCCACGGTAGTGGTAATCCTGGATTCTCGTGTTCAGAGGTCGTCCTTGGTGGTGGTAATACTGGAGTCCCTCGTCCAGAGGTCGTCCTTGGTGGTGGTAATACTGGAGGCTCGCGTCCAGAGGTCGTCCATGGTGGTGGTAATGTTGGAGTCTCTCGTACAGAGGTCGTCCACGGTGGTAATACTAGTCTCTCTCGTCTAGAGGTCGTCTATGGTGCTAATACCAGACTCTCGTGTCCAGAGGTCGTCCATGGTGGTAATATTGGAGTCTCGCGTGCAGAAGTCGTCCATGTTAGCGAAGCCATTTGTCTTACAAGAAGTCGCTCGGGATGGGGATCGTAGTTACTCTCGCCCTCAGGCGACGCCCGCGCGATGCCATGGTGGTATAGGTACACACCATCTCTAAAGGTCGCTAGTGATGTTGGTGGTGGTCGCCGGGTGTCTGTCTGGTTTTCAAAGGTCGCGAGACGCGCTGGTAGTTAGTTGCGTCTCAGTCTCATGATAAATATTATGTTGTAAAACCTCATGAGGGCGTTGTTTTTCACTGCTGGGAAAACGCGATTGAAGTTGACGATTCGCATTTAGTCTAAGGCTCGGGTTGTGACATTTCAGGAAGAGGAAGATCGTCTGAGTCTCTAAGACGAATAGGATTTGACAGATTGAGCTCTCAGTATTTGTAACCCAGAAAAGCTCGATGGTTTAAGCCATCAACATGCAGGGTATTGTGCCCAGAGAACGAAGGGCTTAGACCCCGTAAGATGATGGATGGTCTAACCCCTTGTGTGCGGGCAGGAGAGTTGCTGAGGCGTACGTTCCAAGTTCTCTCGGCTTCAGACTTGAGTTCATCGGTGCCGGAGGGAGTTGTCATCGTCGTTAAGTGGTTGTGTCATCACACTTGAGAGGCCGAGTCACCCCCTGTGAAAGAGTGAAGTCATTTATCTCAGTGGGCCAAGTCATCCTACGAGGAGGAAAAAAAAAAAAAGAAGATTGTTATTCTAGTTAAGGTGTTAAGGTCCGTATTGTAACTCGGAGGTAGAGTCATCGTTGCATGGAGTCCGGTTACTGTACTCAGGGGGTTCGAGATATCTTAGTCAAGGGATCGAATTAGCATACACTGGGGCAAGGCAGTGCGCCCCCAGGGGCCGTCATCTCAACCAGTGTGTTCATCTTGTGTTGAACGTGGGCTGACTCGTCGTTCTCTCTGGGTTCAAAGTGTCGTACTCAGAATTGAGCCATCGTACTCTGTGAAGTAAACTATAGTACTCTGAGAAGTAAAACATCGTACTCAGAGGATTAAACCATCGTACTCAGAGAAATAAACCGTCTTACTCATAGGAGTAAACCATCGCATTTGTGAGCGAAGGTGGGTACGTAAGAGTACGTGGGTGCGCCGTGATAGGTGGGTGGCTATCTGTGAGTGGGCGGTGGTCGGTCGGTAGGTGGGATGCGAGCAGGTGAGTCTGTGGGCGTGGCGGAAGAACGTACAAGGGAAGTGATCGCCTGCAGATATTTACACTGCACAGTTTTTTGCTCCGTGTGAACCAGTCTGACTGGCTCACAGCGACAGGGGAGTTATCCATCTGAGAGAGAGAGAGAGAGAGAGAGAGAGAGAGAGAGACTTGTGGTTTATACCTTTTTGATTTCACCGTTTCCAACCGTTTACCATACTGGGCCATTCAAAATCTTCGGTGCCGAAATCTTATTTGATGATTTTTTTCTTTTTCCAGTCTGATAGTTATTTGGATTCTTAGAGTTTTTAGAAGATAAATTTTATATGAGAGAGAATGGAAAATCCTGTGACTCGGCGAACCGTATGGTTCTGGTGAGAGAACACACGTCAGAGATGCTTGCGATGGGGCAAAGATTGAAAAATGATGAGCGCTTCCACAGGGCCGTGTTCGCCATGGATCCTGGATCAGTTGTGCCTTACTAGACCCAAAGGAAAATTGTAAACTCATTGGTTATATGACAATAAAACCGCCTTTCATCTTCCCACACACACACACACACACGCACCTTCGTTACTAGCTCAGGTAAGGTTCTGCTCGACTTGGATTCCCTGTACATCAAGCGTCAATGGAATCATAGTAAGGAGACAACGCAGGTTCATGAATTCAGCTCGTTTAAGATTCTTCCAGCGAGCTGCATATATCTCGCTTCATTTAAAGAGCGCCTCCTCGGAATTCTTCAGTGCTGTTCCCGTAAAGTGTAATTATGTTGATTCGAAGTGTTTACAAGTGAGTTGGTGAGCGAGAAAGGTGGTTCTCGAGCTGCCGGCCATGGTTGCAACAGTTTGGTGGGACAAGGACGGTACGGCCCTTACGTATTATAATGGCCTGACCTCTGACCTTAACCATGAAGGGTATGGTCAAAGGGCCGGCCAACGCACCAAAAGATGGTCGTACCGTCGTGGTCAAGTACTCGTAACGTCGTGCTCAAGGCGTTAAAAGGTGTTGACATGTTGTCTTTGTGGAAACGAGTTTAATTAGGAGGAGGAGGGATGGTGTGTGTGTGTGTGTGTGTTTGACCATCTGCATGGCCAGCGGAGGACACGCAGATAAACATCTCTCATTCGAAATACAGAATGAAATTAATTAAAGCGGCCAAGATTCCTGGGACCTGTTTATTCGATAAGAAAATCTGGAAGCTGCCAATTAAATGTGAGAAGATGGGAACTTTTACCCGGCCAACTTACTCCGTCGACAGGAGACGACCCAACCCACTTGCGACAGCTTACATCGACTAGCTCACAACCAGATTGCGACAGTCGTATGTGATTGTTCATCTGTAACGGGTGCCTGTTTATTCATCTGTGACTAGTAACTCATTACTCGTGTATAACTAGTTTCTGATTATTCGTGTTTGAGTAACTGATAACTGGTAACTAGTTTTTCATGTATAAGTGGTACCTGATCATTAATTTTTTTGCTTGTAATGGGTTATCCATGTATAACTGATCACTGCCTGGTGATGATACGTATGTATCCATGTACAACTGCTAACGAATGATTCATGTATAACTGACAGCGTTAATCATGTATACCAGTGATAAATTATACAAGATACTAAGGTCTTTAATAGACAGACGTGGTGTATCTTAGACTTCTGGTCACTGCATTTGGTGAAGGCAGGCTCTGCTGCCCTAGGTTCCAAGAATGGAAGTCCTTCCATAACACTTCCATAACACAGATTCATGAAAATCTTAACTTAGTCACGTTTCAACTCTGGTGTCCTTAATTCTAAGGACATACTGCACCTGACACACACACTCTTGAAAACCCTAACCTAGTTCCAGTTAGAAGGATCTGATGTACTTAATATCCAGAATGTGTAGCGTTTTAATGAAGCTTTGACACACCTGCCGCCATTTGAGGTGGGCTGCCGCAGAGGCAAAACCTCCTCCTCCTATTTTTTTGTATGTTTTTGCTGAACATTTGTTACCTGCTTGCTGTCTGGTTTCGGCTATACCTAAGAATGTGAGGGAAGATGCTCCATGTTTCGCGGTGCTGGTGTTCGCTGTTACCAAGAGCTCTTTGGCCCGAAAGAGGGAGAGAGAAAAAAGAAGAGGGGGGAAAAAATGAGAAATTGGTGGTATGAGCATCAACCCTTGACGCTGGGAGCGGACCGGGCGAGTCTGGCCGTGTGTTACGAGTTGACGTGCGCTGACAGCAATAGTCCCCAGATAACTGTGATTACCCGGCGATAGTGATTGTTAGTTCCCCGCGAGGCTGGTTAGGAGAACTTGTCCTCGGGTCTTGTCCTCAACCAGTTACACCCCCGAGTCTCGTTAATTGTCTTGGGTTCGCCGTCTGAGGGTGTTGGGTCGGGTCTGGTTCATGTTTCGAGCCGTGTGTACACACAGTAGTTACCTGAGGTGTTGGATGCGTCCTAAGTGTGTGGACAAGGTAGTGGCGTTGTGGTTTACTCTGCGGTCATGGTAGCGGCGTAGCAGTTTACTTAGCGGGCCGAAGTAGCGTTTTCCTGAAGGGGTATAGTTGGGATGTTCGGGTTTACTTAGCGACAACGGCCCAGGTGTGACAGCTTGTTATAGTTTCGGTGGCAGTGGTGTAGCAGTTCACATAGCAACCACATGAGAGGTGTAGCACCACACATACTGACCATAGCGACGTAGCAGGTCACTTAGCGGTGGTAGTGCTGGTGCTGATGCTCCCACCTCCCCACTCGCACCCACTTCCCCTGTCGCCTCCCTTTCCCTACGACCCTCCTCAGCCCCCCCCTCCCCCCATGGCCACACCTTCCTCCTCGATAATCGTCCACCTTTCAGCTTGTGGCCTCGACATACCTCACCGTCGCTTCCTTTCCCATCGCCCCTTTCCCGTACTCTCTTCTTTCCTGTTTCCTTTTCCATCCCTACCCTCACCTTCCCTCCCTCCCTCCCTCCCTCACCTCGGCCCCCATACACCTCACACACTCATCCATTCCGCTGACAGTGACCGTCGTGTACCCCGTATTATCAAAGAGTGACCCTCATCAGGTGAAGATGGTGGTGATTAGTGGTAGCTGTGTGGTGTGTGTGGTTGTAGTAGTGGTGGTGATCGTGGAGTGGATGTTGTGGCTGATGGCGGTGGTGGTGGTGCTCCACACAGGCCTGCCTGTCGGACCCGACCCGGCCGTATCCCGGAAACGATACATTACGTGCTTTGGAGAACACTTGGGTGAGGATGGACACAGCCGGCCCTCCTCCTCCTCCTCCTCCTCCGCCCACTCGGCTCACTCTGTGGCCTCTTCACCCGGCTATTCATCCTCGCCCACCTGACTAATCAGTTTCTCTCATTTGTCAGTCGCGTCCCACCCACTTGTTTGTTCAGCCGCGACCGGTTGTCTGTTCAGCCTTGCCCACCTGGCTGTTACGGGCCACGCCCACCCGGCCCACCCCCAGGGCCCGGGATGTCTTTCCCCGGTCATGTATGCATGTGTGTATGTCCCCACCTCCCAGCTCAGCCACGCCCACCTTGCTTGTAGACAGCGCCTCCCCGCCTGACTGTACCAACACGGCTTTGAAAACGTTCTCCCTGGGCTTAGCCACCACACACACATACCGGGCTTAGTCATGCCCGCCTGGCCACTCGATTACGTTCCGCCAGGCTGTACCGCCACGCCCACCACGTTATACAACCCCGCCCACCTGGCTATGAATTCCTGTGCTTCCCCAGCAGTCCTGCCACACCGTATAGCCGCGTCCACCTGGTTATACACCATAGCCCATCAAACTATAAACCCACGCGTACGTGGCTATACAACTACGCCCTCTTGACTATAACTACCACGCCCTCCTAGCTATACAACCACGCCCTCCTGCCTATACAGCTACGCCCCACCTGGCTAGTGATCACGTACACCTTGACCTACAAATACGCACACAGCCATGCCCCACCACACCGTAATCTGGCCCTAACCAGACACACCTTACCCTAAACTACGTACACCTAACCACACAACCTTTGCACACCTGGTCACGGTCACACACATCTGGCCATCCAACCATGCACACCTGGTCACACGTTTTATCATATTTATTATTATTATTATTATTATTATTATTACTACACGCCATGTCAGACAGCCACGTACACTTTACAACACACACACACACACACACACACACACACACACAAGCACTCCTAAGCCCACACCCGCGTACACACCTGGCCACACGATCATGCCCGGCTTGGTATGCAGGTACGCCAGTCTCTCATTTTCCCCTTATCTCCCCAGTGGATGCACCCGTTATCATCCTCTTATCGGCAATGTAACGCGTCCAGATTATGGACTGCTATCATTAACTCTGAATACAATTCTCCCCGCCTTAATTCCAGCGTTGATAGTACGAGCGTTTGGATAATTAGCATACTGCCCGTTTTCGCATTCGTATCTTCTCATTAGCAAAATCTAATTCTTCCTGATTATGAGATTAGAAGGAGTTCAGTGTATGTGTGTGTGTGTGTGTGTGTGTGTGTGTGTGTAATATACGTAAAAAGCAGATGAGATTGTGACAGTGGCATTATGTATGATTTATGAAAACATATATTAGCCATTTGTGAATATTACGACACTATTTAGTCACTGGCCTTGGGCTTCGGATCTCGGACTTTTGCAGATGGATGCGGTGGAAATAGTTATTTTGGAAGCCTTAGAAATATGAGGGTAGGATGGATTGATACGTAGATACGAATTGATAGATTTATGATTGTAGATACAGGTACAAAAAAAAAAAAAAAACTGCTCGTAGGGACTGTACATTCAATTTCTGTCCTCGAAATAAATGTATATGATTATTACTATTTTTCTTTTTATCAATATGATGCATTTTACGTTTTCGTTAAGTTGAACTCGTCGGATGTGTGTCCCACTAAGTAAGGTTAACGGACAGACTGGGAAAGAAAAGACAACGTTCATCTTCGGCTCTAAGAGAGAGAGAGAGAGAGAGAGTGTTGCTTTACTATATTTGTTTGGTGTCGGAAACTTTGCTTTATTATAAGGAGGTGGTTCCGAAGGTTCTGACGAATTGGCTCTCCTCCCCCATCCTTTCCCTGGCCTGTTTACAGTTGTTGAGACGGCCCGGCGCGTCATTCCCTTCGCCTGACTCTTTCCCCGGCTGACGTACGGCACCACCCATGGCCTGGCTTGCCTTACTGAAGAAGTGCTGTAACGCTACACTTCACGCAAAGATCCCGGTGTGGCTCTATTTTTCTACCTTGCGTCGGCATGTGATACATCTGCCTGGCTCTACTGACGGTTGTCATGGTCCCTCAGCCCTCCTGACAAGCTCTGTTGATTGCTAAAGACACCTCTCTCCTTCGCCTGGTTTCGCCTGGCCAGCATGAATATCGTGTAAAAATAGCCGCGCCGTCCCTTCTGTTTATGGCATCTCTCTGGCGTATGTTAACATTGTCGCAAAATGTTTCCTTCAGCCTTACCCATTCTGCGTCTTCTTAAGGTTCGGACCCTTGAGCGGCGGCTCTTCGACTCTTAAGAGTGATGGCGTGACCTTTAAAAGGTCAAGCCAGAGGCCATCGTGGTCAGGGATCGTGTCGTCATGGTCTGTGATCGTACCGTCGTGCTCAGTGGTCGTACCGTCGTGCTCAGTGATCGTACCGTCGTATTCAGGGGTCCGTACGGTCATGCTCATTCATTGATCGTACCGTCGCGCTCAAGGATAGTACCGTCGTGCTCCTGTGTGTGTGTCATACCGTCTTACTCAGTGATCGTACCTTCGAGTTCGGTGATCGTACCGTCGTCGTGCTCAGGGACCACTTACCGTTTTTGTTCAAGGGGCCCGAGCCGTCGTGCTCGAGGACTCTCCATCATACCATTGTGCTCAAGGGGCTGACTTATCAGGCAGTCATCTCCCAATCATCGTTATCTACATATTAAAGACTCCACTACTGGGCTAGCCTCCCTCAAACCACCAGTTCGAGGCTAAGTGCCCCATGGAATGTCTCGGCTCCGGAGCCTCCATCCCTAATTAGAATTTTTGCAGTCCTCTGGTGCCTTTTTAATTAAAAATTGACAGCTTTATGGGATTCTTTAAGTAACCAGTGTTGCAGCCATTTTGGGCATTACCTGTTAGAATTACGTAAACATGAAAATTTTTTTCCACTCTTTTTTTGGTTTCTCTGAATAATGATAATATACATTTTCAAAGAATTCGTAAGGGTATAGAGTCGTCGAAATAGTTTTTTTCTTTTTTTGTACGTGTGAATTAACATATTTTTAGCCTCTGGGGGGTCTTTAATGAATATTTGTGTGTCCTTTCCGGCGTCCGTGTTTTTTTTTTTCTTTTCTTTTTGGAGTCTTGGGTTTCATATGTTGAATTTACCACAGCCTCTCCCTGTGATCTGTGGTCACTATGTCTCTAGATTAAGATTTACACTAACTTTAATGGGCATTTGTTCAGTGGGTCAATATAATGGTTAGATTACATTTAGATAAGGACAAAATATATATAACGTTGATCAGGACTTAATTCAGAACTGTGTTCGGTGTTGATTACGTTAATGGCCACGAAAAGAGATAACGTATTATTATCCCATGTTCATAAATTATGTGTAATTATGTATTTAAGTTTCATTGTTTATAATGGCGGACGTCGTGTCCGTGTTGGTGTTGGTGGTGATGATGTCAGTGTCGGTGGGGGGGGGGGGTTGTTGTTCCTGTTGGTGGTGGTGGAGGGAAGTGTTGGTGGTGATGGTGTCTGTGTTGGTGGGAGGAATGTTGGTTCTGTTGGTGGTGTTGGTGGTGATGGTGTCTGTGTTGGTGGGGGAGGTGTGGTGACTGGAATACGAGCAGGTGATGGAAATGGTTTAGGATCTAGGTGATGGGAATGGTGAGAGGCATCGTGCTCTGGTGGTGCACCGCACACGAGTTGAAAATACCAGATTATGAAGAGTTTTTTGGCCCTCACGTAGAATCCTATTGTGGATGCTGAATGCTCCTTGATGTATTGGATTATATTTTGATAGACAAGAGAGGAGTTGGCCGCCACAATGATATATAACATCTACCCGTCGTCCACAGGAGAATTGAGATGAGGCTGCCATGGAATGGTGGTATGTTAGAGAGAACTCGAAACGAGAAAAGAGGAAGCTGTAAAGATATTACAATAAATGGCTGAAAGAATAGAGAAAGCTCCTTGAGTGTAAGGCTGTGTAGAAAATTGGAGCTATGATCATTTTGAATTATCGTAGGACAGTTTCTCTTTTTCTTTGCGTGTGTTTTCTTGAGCAAGTGACCGCAAATCTCTTCGTTCCTTGGGGGAATATCAGCAAGGATTCTTCAGCCCACTGGTCGGTTCTTTGAGAAATTGAAGACAGATGTGGGGGATGGAGGGCAGCTTTTGTCATCGTCACGGAGGAAAGGTTTGGCTGTTAAGTACTTCAGCGAGAGATGAAGTTCTTTGCAAAGTTACCTCTAAACGTCGTTTAGCGGTAGCCTGTCTTACGCGATAACTTTATAGTCACCCCAGCACGATAGCTCAACACATTTAAGCGTAACAACAACTCCCTGAACATGAAAGGTAGGCGTTGAGGGCGATGATAAGCCTCCCTAAGTAGGATAAACCTATTGTGTGAAAAATAAGACTCGGAGGACATTGAAAAGCTGTACGGAACGATTGCAAAACTTTGAGTAGTGGAGGAAAAAGCAGAATATGGTTAATCCTATAAGTGAGACAACGTGATCCCCCGAGTACATCAACAAGCCGTTGAATACGATAACATTCCTCTCGAGTACGACATCGTAACCCCCCTTTCTCTCCCCCCCCCCTTGAGTACAATAATAATCTTACGAGTACGATAACAAGCCCCCGAGTACAGTAATTTACGTCTTGTCGGGGATGAGGTTTAAGCGCAGGTGTGGTCCGGGTGGGCGTAATGTATGTTGAGTCCATTAGGGTGTTATGGGTGGCGGCTGGGGCTCCCCTGTCATGGCAACGGATTTACTGCCTCCCACAGATGACGCGATAACCACAGCCACGTTGCTAGGAAGGAGGAGGAGGAGGAGGGGACCAGGGAGATAATGGCAGGAGGACGAGGAGAAGGGAGACCAAAAAGAATTGGCCCCAAGGGAAGGGAGACAGCATAGGAGACGGTGGAAATTTTAAGCAGTGTCAGGCTATGAAGGAGCCAAAGAAAAAGAGAATTGGAGGAGGGAAGTATTTGAGACAACGGCAGGAAGAGGTTGAGACCAGATAAAGATTACTGGAAAGGGAGATTAAAATATTTACATACGGGATGCAAACGAGAGAGCCGAAGCCGCGTTCCTGGGGAGGTGGTAGGTTAGGGCGAGGACAAGAGGAGGACGACCATCTCCCTCAAATACAAGGTTGACGAAATGAAGCAAGGGAGAGATTTACTGGAGGAAAGAAAATGATAGCAGAAACGGTTGGGAGAGAGACCTGTGACTTTCATTCGAAGAAAAAGAAATGATATTATTGAAAGTATAAAAAAAGGCTATTGCAGGATTTTGGGGACGAAGATCTTTAGAAAGGAGACGAGGGCTTAAAGAGAATTAATAAGAATGGCTAAATCAGAACTGAGATAAATATATCATTATCCGGTTGTAGTTGTGAAACGCCCTCAGAATGCAGGAATGCAGTTAGCATAAGAGACACAAAAGAATCTTAGATATCAGCGGAGGGGAAAAAAACCTTCAAAGTTAAGATTAGTAAATCTGTAACCTTGAGGTCCTATGAGAAGGGAAATTACAGCATCTGAAAGTGAATATGAAACTTTTACAATCGAGAGTAAACACGTTGTGAGGTAATTATTTGAAGGGAGTGTAAAACAAACTGGAGAATGTGGCAGGTTAGATGAGGGACTAGACATTCTCAGAAGGAAAACTAAAGCAGTTCGTGGAAAGGAGATGAAAATTTTTAAAACTAAAGGAATGACTGACAGAGAGGTCAGAGTTTAGCCAGAGAGGATTATGGAGATGGTTGCCGGGAGATTTTGACAAGTTAGGGATAACAAAAGAGACGACATCGAGAGGTGGCAAAAATGTCGAGAAGCTGTGGAATTAAGAGAAAAATCAAGGAATGATCTGAGAAAAAACCAAATTTGGGCAAAGATCAAGAAATTGAATGAAAAATGTAAAGGCATCGAAGGGAGGTGAAAAAAATAGAAAAAAAAAGTGATAAAAGTTAGTGGTAATTATATTCATAATCAGAATGGGACAAGTTGGAAGTATTACAACAGAATAATTGATTAGTTAGAAAAAGAAACTATTTTTTAAGTTCAGTTGGGACTGACAAGAAAGGCTATGAGCGGGAATGCGTACGTTCTTGTTGAGTTTCTCTCTCTCTCTCTCTCTCTCTCTCTCTCTCTCTCAAAATATTGTTAGGAGGACGTCAAGGCCTAAAATGGCTAAAAAAAAACAGTTTTAAGTTTGTGGTACTACAAGTAAAATAGGAATGGAAGGATATTTGCAAAGGCACTCGGCGCAAGCTGAAATCCTTTTGTGTACACGGTAATTGCCAGTTTGGCGGGTATAGCAGGAGAGAAGAGGACGCCCTTGAAACAAGAGGAGACTAAAGGAGTAACTCCAGGGACTGAAAACACGAACTAAGAAAAGGGAACTTCAGCAAGGAACTTGGAGAAAAGTAAATACAGAATACAGCCGAAGAGAAGGGAACCTAATGAATTGTTCCAAGGAGGATGGAGGAAGTTATTAGAATAGATAATGAAGTTAGATAAGTTGTAAGGTTATTTGAAATGGGAAGGAGTATTTTGCATTCCCTCTTGCTGGTACAGGATAGGATGGAAAAGATTTGAAGAGACGGGGCTAAACTGGAAGAGAAGAGAGACTCAGATGACATCAGAAGAAGAAATGGACTTGGAATGACGTAGAGACTGAAGACGAATGGAGAGATGAGACACACGATGAAGGTAATGAGAGCGTAGAAAAACTAAATAGAGACGGAAGGAGATGCACGGTGATGGTAATGAGAGACGCCTGGACCAGTCAGGAGTACTGGCGGACCCAGGAGGGGGCTGGAGGATTAGTTGTGCATTTGCGAGTTACTGAGTGGTTGGGAGGTTCATCGGAAGAAAGATGAGTGGAAACGTCCGAAGCGAGAACTAACCTTGGGTGTCTGAACTTGAGAAAGATGTGCACTCAGCGAGGAATGATAAGACGAAGCGTAACTTACGCCGTGGATAACATGATTGTTTTATTGAGATTGAAGTTGAAAAACAAGAAAACTATGTATGACAAGAGCAAACTCTCTTCCCCGCTTGTACATCACTGAGCGACCGAACAGTCACTGTTGCTACAGAAGTAGACATATAAACCAACAGAAATCTCTCGCCCGTGGATTCTTCCTCAGTTTACATTTTCTTCTTTCTTCTTGGCGAAGCTTTTGGTTCTGTGAGCAGCGTCTTCCACGGTCTGGTCCGGGGCTCACTTAACTCACAGGCACACATCTGCTGGTACCATCTCTCCAGCAAATGTATATCGTTATACCCTAAATGTACGCCTGAATGCCCCTCCGTCGCGGGTGTAATGTATGTAAATTGATTACTGCTAAGTGAGCACGGTTTGTTTTACCTCATGCAGGCCATCAAGTGGTTGTTGCTTGTTAGCCAGCCCGGCATTGTTAGCACTGTGAAAACTCCATTGTTGTGTGCTCATCAGCAGGTGATGTAAGACCCGGAGGGTCACACGCCGCCCGGTGACTCTGCTTCGAGCATTGTGGCCAGGATTGTGAGCGAGTATTTAGGGTCGGCGATATGCATGTACGACACGAGGGTATCGCTCTAACGGGGCGGCCCACCAGCGTCGAGTCGGCCCGTCGGCCCGGGCCCGGTCCGGGCCCAGGCGACGCTCCACCTCGTTAGTACGGACCCTTCCACCGCCGGAGCCGCGTCAGACTCTTAACAGCAGATATTTATGAAGATACATCCGTAAAGCGAGGGCCAGCAGAAGGTGCTGTTTATATAGTTAAATGGATCGGTTCGGATGGAGTCTGCGAGGAAAAAAGTGGACGGAGCGAAGGGTTCGCCTGGTGTAACGTGTTGCCACATCATCGAGAGGATAGTGTTTGGTTTTGTTTTTTTTTTTCCCTCTGGTGTTGCCAGATGAGCCGTGAAGTGGCGTTAGTTCCAGCCGATGTTTTATACTCAGGCTGAGGACGTTTCTTTAGGTTACCAGTAATTACACGCCGAGTCAATCACGGGGCCTGCCTCACTCACCCACACACCCACCACCTACCTACTTCCCTCCCTCCCCTCCCTCATCTCCCTTCCCCTCCCTCTACCCTTAGCTCTTCGTCCACTCATCTACACCACGGAATAACCCCTCCTCCCCCTCCTCCCTCCTTGCCCACAAGCGTGGTTAGGGGGGGATAGTGTCTTCCTCCCTTGCAGTAAGTACTCCTCTTGCTGTATTTCACGACAGCAAACCACGGCGAAATATGATGTTCATTATCTCGGGAATCGCCTCGAATATATTTATGATATTGATTTAAGTTGCATGATATTTCGTTATAATTCATGCCGTGTTGAGTGCATTACAGCCGTAACCCGCCGCGCGCCTGGCCCAACAGTCGTCCAGGCCTGGGTCAGCACAGCGCTACGCCACCGGCGTCAGTAAGGCTCGCCACCCGGTTCCCCCATTGTCGGAAATTCGGGTCTTACCTGCCGTTTGGTGTTGTGGCCGTCCGAGAGGCGCAGGGGAGCATCGCGACGCAGCGGCAGCCCGTATCTAGTTAGTGTGTAGACATATCTGCGTCTTCATTATTTTCATTCTGACGCCGCCTTTATTGTTGGTTTATGTGGGTGTAGGCCGCGCTCCGCCCGCCCACGTTGTCATGGGTTTATTATTGCTCCTCTACGGGCCACCCTCTCTATGGCCATAGCTCGACCAATCACCACCACCCTACTACACAGGGCCAGGGTACGCGGCGTGCTGCATGGCCAGGGTGAAGCACCCTTGTGCTCCCTGGCCACGCTGAACCACGTAACCGGTGCACGGCCATGCTGCATGGCGTTTCTCCCGTGCGCGGCTAGGCTAGGCTAGGCTAGGCTAGGGTCTCTCTTGCTTGCAGAAATACTTAGCGACGCTGCGTTAACAAGGCTGCGTAGCATAGCTCGGTGCATGGCTACGCTATATGGCGGGACTGTAAGTCATGCTGCATAACTAGGATACATACTCGCTCATCATGGCAAACTGCAAGACTACGCTACATGGCAAGGCTGCTCGTCTCCTCTTCATGTCAAGTTACGTAACCACGTTGCCTGGCGAGGCCCACAAATCGCCACAGGGCAGGCTACTCAGCTATGTTGCATAGCTGGGCTACATGTCAGGCTTCATAATCGTGTTGCGAGGGTACATAATTACGGTCCGCGGCGAGGCTACTTATTAAGTTACATAGCTGCTCTACATGGCGAGACAACATGACCACGGCGCATGACGCGACTACATAACTATGGGTTCCATGTACTCGTAGCGTCGGGGGGAGGGTGCATCATAGCATAGCGCTACCACACCAAAAAAAAAAGAAAATCCACGTCGTTATGGTGCGACACCAGTACCGTGTTCAGGCTGTACACCACACCACCACCAAGGAACACAGACATTTGCACAGACTTCCTTGAGGCCAAACAGCATCCATGCTACACTACTTCGGTACTCTACCATCACGCTACACCGCCACTACGATACTAGCGTCACCACGCTTCACACTCCCTACGTAATATCAACAACGCCAGCTATCGCCATCACTGTCCGCCACAGTCATCACTACACACCAGCATATTCCTCCGCCAACACCATCCTTTATCACCTACTTTACCACGCCTCATCACCACTTTAGAAAGGTCCTTGGGTAACACTAAGAGTCCCTTGTAGAAGTTGGTCCTGGGGTAATTATAGATTTTTTCATTCTTTGATACACGCTCGCCATTTCCCACGCGAGCGAGGTAGCATCAAGTGAAGTTGAGTGAGCTTTACTCGCTCGGCTCCTTCTTCTGTTCCGTCATTTAGAAATTGGAATATAAGTAAGGGAGAGTTTCCCGTCCCCTGCCCGCTCTACTCTTGGTCGCCTTATACGAGACACATGGATTACGTGGGTCGAATTTTTGTCCCCTATCCCCAGGGTGAATTATATATATATATATATATATATATATATATATATATATATATATATATATATATATATATAATTGTGTGTGTGTGTGTGTGAGCGCTCTTGAATTTACATAAATGATTATTGATCTGTTTTTCCACCAGCTCAGACATCTTTATGCAAAACCCAGACAAACCTTAGCCAATTCCTGCACGCACACACTCTGATGTGGGTACAAGAGGAAACACTCTTGTTCCATGATTTACACAAGTCAGTCCATTCACCATGATTTATGAAGAAGCGGTCGAGCTGTGTTACAGCTCCTTCACCTCATATTGCTTGCAAGAAGCACGTAAGATGCCATGAAAACTGTGGCAAGGTAAAGAGAGAAAGAAGAAAGATAATATGACAAAAGTTTAGAGAGATTATTGTACTTTTCTCTCCCGTTTTCTGTAACGTTGAGATCATTGCACTTATTTTCTATCCCGTTTTCTGTAACGTTGTAATGTCATACTATCTCAGTATGAGATGCATATATTTTGATTTTTTATGAAGGCACTTTTTTTTACATATATGAAAGTTTCAGGTCATATTTTCAGGAGTTGAGTGTTCATATGTCTTAAGAGGTGGATGTACATGACTATTAACATATCGCAGGGAAGGTCACCTCTAGGTATTGTACCTGCCTGTTGGAAGCTGCATCGGGTATAGGAGTTATTTTTAGTGGAAATATGACTCAAATATTTCGTATGGTACACTTTTATTACATGTTTCCAAAACTGCAGAGTTGCTGGTGAGGCTTACTTGCATATTTATCAACATTTACATCAGCGTTACATCGAGGAATACCCGTGAAGTGCGTTTATGTTATTTTTTAAACAGAAAAATGCATTGTATGTTTGGAGTTACTTTGTGGAGAAAGCTCGACTGCATCACTTAACATTACTCTCGTTCAGTCTATTGTAATGGGATATATTCTTCTTGGTGATTAACAGATACATAATGTATGAACTGCATCTTGTATTAAGAATACAAGAAAACAGTACCAGTATATACCGGTATATATTTTTTTTTTCAGTATCATAAATGAGTATTGTTAGAAATTTATGTAACGTAAACGGCGTGGATCATTTTATGTATCTCCTCTTATCCCCGTGTTAAGAGTTAGTTATTTGAACCCGAGCTGAAAAACTCGCTCGTGCAGAAATGTCGTTCGTATGTAAATGGAATGTCTACGTGTTTTCTCTCTCTCTCTCTCTCTCTCTCTCTCTCTCTCTCTCTCTCTCGTTCTTCCGGTAAGGCAATGACGGTTTGTTCTGTAAGCTGTTATATTAATGAGATGACTGGACCGAGGGGTAAACAATGTTTTGATGTAATGATATTATCAGTGTAACGTAAGATTATGCTTTGAGGAGGAATTAGGAAGGGAAAAATATTAAAAGTATGGTCAAGTATATCAAGGATTTAGACGGGTCTTGTATCCGGTATCCTCTTTCGTGAAAATTCATGCTCGGATTTTTTGTCAAGATTTTTATAATTTTATGTATCACATCGAAGCACAGGTCGTCATTTTCCTTTTTGAATACTTGAAGATTTTACGCGTATAAGCAATGTACACTTCGAGGAATATGTTTGTCTTACTGTTTTTTGATGGCGTGAACTGTGTGACGTTTTCCAGGAATGTTTGTGAGAAGTCATATTTACCTGCTGGAAGCGTTGACCCCACAAGGAAATGAGGGAAATGCTTAGATAGAAACATTATGACCGCAGATGAGGAGAGACATGACAGATAGGCCGAGGACAGTGTCAAGGTTGGGGGTTGAGGACGGTGTTAAGCCTGAGGTTGGGGAGAGGTGTCAAGGATGGGGTTGAGGACTTTGTCAAGGACGGGGTTGAGAATAGTGTCAAGGTCAGGATTAAGGACATTGTCAAGGATGGGGGTTTAAGGACTGTATCAAGGATTGGGTTGAGGACTGTGTCAAGATTGGGGTTTAGGAGAGTGTCAAGGATGAGGCTAAGGACTGCGTGGGTTTTTTTTTTTTTTTTATAGAGGGTTTCATCATAGAAAAGGTGGCTCAGAGACGATGTGCCCACGACTCGTGGGATCCTATAACGACCACTGGTTTATTAATGGCTCTGCCCTTTTTGCCTGACCCTCTAAGGATCAGATCAGAGGCCCGGCCAGTCAAAGGTCGTATCGCTGTGGTCGAGGAGCTGAAAAGATTCCGTCGGAGGGCGGCGCCTTTCGCGTTGTGACTTCGCAAACGATTTTGGAACTGCAGAAGAAACCACGGAACGCTGGTATGAGAACTACGGCGTACGGAGAGTCCCCCACTGAATGAGTGGTACTCCTGCATGAGCCAGGCGGGGCAAGAACGGTCTATACTCACGCTGCGCATACCTTGATTATTTCGTTTTTACCTTTTGCTCTTGTTTGCAAATGTATGAATTTGGTGTATGTCTGCGATTTGAGGTCGTTATTTTACATCATCAGTGTCTGAGGAATTTGAAATGATGACAGAGAGATAGATAGATAGATGGATAGATAGATAGATAGAAAGGTCGACAGTAATTTTGATCGCGTTGTCGAAATGATTTACCTGAGAAACCCCAGCTGAGTTGAGGTGTGTGTGTGTGTGAGTTGGGGTGCGGAGGGGAGGAATGACTAAGCGCTGGGGAGAGAGAGAGAGAGCAGGCGTTGACGCCCCATAAACCCGAGCCCATCTGTAGAGTCTTAATTAAATGTTAGATTAATGACTTTCCCGACGGGGGTTAACTAGGTGAGGGCCGCGGCAGCGGAGCCTCCGCCTGATGGCTGTGTTGATACACCCGGCTTCAGGTGCCGCGCCTCTCCTGCCTTGGGAGGAACGTGTTCCTTCGCTGTTTAGGAATATATGTCTGATGATGGGTACTGTAGAATGACTGAATCTTAAAGGTTGTTTCAAGGATTTTAGGTACGGTTTAGGGATTTTAAGTAGCTATAGATAGATATATAGATAGATGTTTTTATTTATTTATTTATTTATTATATATATATATATATATATATATATATATATATATATATATATATATATATATATATATATA
>JAYMFT010333157.1:0-23235 GCA_038088735.1 Panulirus argus
TAATGTAAGGGTAAGAGAGATGTGTGGTAATAAAAAGAGTGTGGTTGAGAGAGCAGAAGAGGGTGTGTTGAAGTGGTATGGACATATGGAACGAATGAGGGAGGAAAGGTTGACAAAGAAGATGTTTCAGAGGTAGAGGGAACAAGGAGGGTGAAAGGTGTGCCCGGAATAGAGTGAAATGGAACGATATGGTATACCGGGGTCGACATGCTGTCAATGGACTGAACCAGGGCATGTGAAGCATTAGCGAGATAGCGTTTAGAACAGAGCCCTAGAGTGAAATTCCTTTCTTGGCCCCTTCTCTGTTCCTTTTTTGGAAAAGCAGAAACTGGAGGGGAGGATTTCCAGCCCCCTTCTTCCTCCCCATTTGGTTGCTTTTTATGACACGCAGGGAATATGTGGGAAGTATTCTTTCTCTCCTATCCCCAGGGATAATATATGTATATATATATTCATGTTTATTTATTATACTTAATCGCTGTTTCCCGCGTCAGCAAGGTAGCTCCAGGAAACAGACGAAGAAAGACCCATATTTCTATATATATATATATATATATATATATTGCGTACTCATTCTTAGATATCCAAAAGATTCATCGCACAAAGTCTTTTCACTTTGAATCCATGTTACATCTCAGCTAATTGGCTTGTGCCAGTCAAATACTTCTCTCTTTGTTTTATGATTATTTTCTTCAGTGTCTTGCAAGTTACTGTTTATTATTGATATTGTCCTATTCAGGGCTACTTCTAACACCATTTTTCGGTGCTGTTACCTCGCTGACTGTCTTCCATTCTACTGATACATTTTCTCTACTAAAGAAGATTTTATACAATATCATAAGTGGTTTGACAAGGATTTCTGCACACACTATGAGCACAGTTAGTAACATACTATCTGTTCAGGGAGCTTTTGTAAAGGTCGCCATTTCCAGCATTAACAAGATAGTGCCAGGAACAGAAGAAAGAATGGCCTCATTCACTCACATCCACTCTTTAGCTGTCACATATAATTGGTTGAAACTGGAGCCCTCATCCACAATCAGGCCCCACAGACCTTTATTGTATTGTGATTTTCCCCAACTGCTTCACATGCCATTCAGCCTACTGCCAGCAAGTTGTCCCCTGTAAACCACATTGCTCCAGTTCACTCTGGTCCTTGCGTGCCTTTCACTCTTCTGCATGTTCAAGCCCCAAGCACTCAAAATCTTATTCACTCCATCTGTCCACCTCCAGTTCAGTCTCCTCCCTTCTTTTCCCCTCCATTTTTGACCCATATATCCTCTGTCCACCTCCAGTTCAGTCTTCCCCTCTTTCCCCCCCCCCTTTTTTGACACATATATCCTCTTTATCTACCTCTCCTCACTCTTTCTCTCCGTATGTCCAAACAGTTTCAGAACACTTTCTTCAGCTGTCTCATCCGTACTCTTATTATTACCATACCTCTTTCTTACCCAGTCATCATTTACTCAATCAACTCTCCTGCCATTGGATTTATATCAGTATTTTTTGGGATATATCCCTCTTCCTTGACTAGTGATAAAGATATGTTCAGGTATTCAGTTGTAAATCCACTCTTAAACTTTGTATTCATTTCCTCACATATGCCCTCAATTGTATCAATAACTTTTCCTCTTGAGCTTCTCAGTCTTAATACTTTGGTCCTTTATTTTCAATTTGTCCCATATAAACTTCAGAAACAGTTTTTAGTGTTCTTTTGACTTTTAGTTGTGTTTTCATGCCCCACTTGCTCTTTGCTCTCTGTCCAGATTTTATCATTTCTGTCATTCTTTATCTTTCAGTTGCAAACTGAATCCTATGTTTCCTGTATCTCTTCCATATTGTGTGTCTGTGTTCTCACTTTTTCACATCTATTAAAACATTACTTTGATTATCTATCCACCCCTCTCTCACCATACATTTTTTGTTGGCACAAATCTCTACACTTTCATTATAAATTTCACAAAATTTTATTTATGATTGGTCTTTACCTCAGTTATGAAATTCAGCCTCCCAGTCTGTCTCCTTGAAATAGGTGTTTAAGGTTTCATTATTTCTTCTATATACTTGCTGCTATTTTGGAGTCAGCTGTTAGTCTTTAGGTACTACTTTTTTATTATGAAATTTCACCTCATGTGCTAGGTGATCATTTTTTCCATGTTGAGGTTCACAGATAATTTTGCCAGTTTCAAGGATACTGTCCATGAAAACTAAATCCTGTTTGGAATTTATACCCACACCTCTAACCGTAGTGCCTTTTATATGTGTTGGGGCAAAAAGGTCTTCTGCATTCATTTTTGGAACTTAAATCTTTGCTTGTTTTCACCCAGTTGGTGATGTAAAGAATCCCTGTCTATATCCGTATATATGGTATCTTAAAATTAGAACTTTATCACTGATTCATATGGCTACTCTTGCTGCTTCTTGGAGAACTGAGATTCTACCTTCATTATTTTCATCAAAAAGATGAGTTGTTTTTTTATCTTCATGGTAGACCGTACACCAATAGGGTCATCAAACAGATTTCATCAATCAATTATCATGCCTAAAATATCCATGCTAAAATGTCTCTTGTTTGCCATTACATGGTAGAATCGTAAGGTGTCCATCACCAGTAGGGTTAAATCTCCCCTTCCTTTGCCCTTTGCATATTATATCCATCTTGGAAAACTGTGTATGATTTGACATCCTTGCTGAGTTTGGTATCAGTCAAATCTGTGATATCTAGCCTAATCTCGTCCACTTGAGCCTTAGATTTGAGTTATGCTCCATTCCTTACCAATTTATCAGAATTTGTTGACATAATCTGTGGCATGGACCTTTTTTGCTGATTCCTCACACACCCACTTCTTTAAGTTCCTGTAATTAGTGTCAATCTTGTGAATGGCATGAGCACAGAAAATTGCAGATGATACTTTTGGGGGACAGAAGGTTCATAGAATCTACCCGTTCTAGGAAGCAGTTACATTTCTTCTGGCTTCTTGTTTCCAGGAATTGATCTCATGGCTAAGTAGCTTTCGGCTTTGAGTTAACTCTCTTCCACATTAGTTAGAGTTAGTGATGTTAGCCTTTTTTTCAGGGCTGCATCTAACTAAACCATCTAGTATAGTATGGATTGTTTGGTGAGGCAGATACTGTGTTGGAGTGGCTCTTTTTTTTTTTTTTTTTTTTTTTTTTTTTTTTTTTTTAAGGGGGGGGTCATCTACTGAAGCAGTAGGAAAAATAGCATGTAGCCATTGAACCAAATTTCATTGCGCAAAAAATTTTCTCTTCTGTTTTTTACCTAAATTAAGTATCACCCAATAGTGGTTCTCCTCTTTTTCACATTTAACTCTCCAAAACTTAGTAAAAACTTCAAAAGCTGTTGGCATAGTTGTAATTTGTTACAAGATTTGTATGGATTGTCTTCTTGCTTTAGGCAAAACTCAGTGTCTTAAATTACATATATTATTTTCTCTTACAAATAGTTTATAAGGAGATGAAAGAATTTGCTCCAGAAGAAATACAGCCCCTAGCAGAAGTGAAACACTCTACATTGCCACCACTGGAGAGCAAGATGGGTAACATCCTCACTCTAGCAGCCACACAGTGTCCTACTTTACCCAAAGTCTGGTTTCACATTGCCTCATGGTGTTTTAGGTAAGAATGGGAACATAGCCTTATATCATTTTGTCATTGCTTCTGCAGTATGTTTGCATCGTAATTTTTAACTTTTGTCCTGTGTCATGGTTGATAGGTGTATTGCCTTCGATTAGCCATGAAAGTTATGCTATTGAAGAAGAGAAGATATTTTTATCTCACTTGTATTGTTTTTGATTTGGTCTTAGTCACTTTATACTTCTTCTCAGTGATATCCCAAACATCATCAACCTCTGAATATTTTCATTTCCCATTTGCCTGTTTCTTATCCTGCGATTTGAAGATAAGTGGAGTTTAAGAATGTCTCTTAGTATATAAAGAAGGATCCAAACAATGAGATTTCCTCAAAGGCTCCATTATCTGTTCCTGATGCCACTTTACTAGGAAAGAAAAATGCAAGATTAAAATAATTCTGTTCCCACTTTTGTACTTGTTCACTGTTTTCCTGTTTTAGCAAGGTAGTGCCAGGAGCAGAGTAAACAATAGCCTTGTTGCTTACATCGTATATCCAAATGTCATGACTCAATGACAGAAACCTGAGCCCACCATTTTACAGCTAACCTACCTACCAGTATGTGGTTTTCCCTGATGACTCCACATACCCTGGTTCAACCTATCAACTGCATGTCATCTGCCATGTGTTTTACTACATGGCTTCAATTCACTCTAATCCCATTCATTTCCACATACTATATTATACAACCATAAGACTGCTTTCATGGGTTTTCTGGATCTTTGAGTCTACCTTGCATGCAAGAACATGAAAATTATTAGACTCTTTTGGAGAGAGAATGTCCTTGGCAAGCATGTACTTCTTTCTGTCCATTGACAAACAGAGCCTTGCTGAAGGTGACTTCCCACTTGCAGTGTAACCACTGACATTAACTGGCACCAGATTTGGACAAGAAAAAGTCATTCAGGATCCTTTATATATGATTAATCTGCTCTGCTTTAAGCAATACCTCACCTGCATGGTCTTTTATCCTCTCAAAAGCAAATATAACGAGCTGCAAACTACACTAAATAGTGCATTCAGAACAACCACTGGCTACCTTGCCTAGCAACTACAAAAACTTTCCTCAGCATAGGCAGAATTAGTTGCAATTAATGAGGCTTTGATCAAAAGGAAGCAAAAGGGTTGAATACTGAAAATGAGATATTGGTAGTAAGTGACTGAAATGTGCTCCTCATAAACTTAAAAAAAGAGAGGATCTCTTGGATGAGGATGTGATCACTCAAAAAATCATGGAATGTTAGGTTTTATGAAAACAAGGGAAGACAAGTGTTCATCCTCAAAGTACCTGCACATGCTGGATTTAGTGGAAATGAACTGGTCAGTAGGTGGATGTACAAAGAATTAGGTGGATTTTCATGTACCTAACCTTAGGACAATTAAAGAACATCATCAGAAGGAACTTTCGAGAGAAAATACTTTTGGCAAGAAAGATATGAAAGACAGCAGTAGGAGTATGATATGATATGATGATACATGCACAGGTGGCTGGATTAATACTGTACTAGGGTACAAGAGTGGATAGGAATATGAGACACATTTTGAAAATGTTGATAAATGTAAGTTGTGTTTTTCTGAGGAAGAAGATAAATCTGATCATTATGCTCAGGAATGTAGCATACTGTCTCAGTTTTGATGATATGATCAATATCAATTTTGGAGGTAATGTATATGAGACATTGTGAACTAATTTCTGTGAGTGTGTATAACTAGTTACAACTATTAATATTTTAGCCCAGGTACCTCACTATACTATGGATGGGGTCCCTTTTCTCTTGAGAATAATTTTTAGAGTACTTGACAGCAGTAGAGGAGATAAATGAATTGAGCAAGTTGAATATCTGTTTTGACTTAGTAGAGTGGAGTGAGGTAAACTTTTTTTATAGCAAATCTAGGTGGAATGAAGTTTTCAGTAGCAGTAATGCAAATGCTAACACATCACTGTTTATCATGAGAATAGGCTTGATAATTAAAGCCAAGTGTTTTGCATATATTATGAGAGTAAGTAATATGGTAAAAGACAAAGAAACACTACAGAAAGACTTATTTTTAGTTTATTGATGAGCAGAAGAGAAAAGAAATCAAAGCAAATAACTTATGGAACAGTTTGCTGTATATTAGCATCTCCTTACAAGGCCTGCATTAGAAGTGATGAAATTTCAAATATGTAAGAGTTCTCACGAATGAGAAACATTAATCAAGGAGTACATTAGTGGTTTAGTACTCTCAAGGCAAATAATGAGTTGCACAATCATGAGAACTTTAACAATGAAAGATAGAAAGCTCATGATGAAAATATCTAATGTTCATGTACATAGGTAGATATGAATGGTACTGTGCTCTGTGGTAACCAGTGAAACAAATGGAAATGATAAGATAGAGAGGATTCAGAAAATCTTAACAATCAAGATCAGGGTCTAGAACATTAATAATAATCTGAGCTGAAGGAAATGAAACTCTGCAGCCTAGAAAGGCAGCAAAAGATCCATGATAGTTAATGCATAGCAAAAATTTAAGGTTATCAAGAATTGGATCAGAAAGCTTGACAGCAAGGGAAAACTGATCTGTTAAGTGTGCAGTTGTATTTGGGAATAATCTAAGAAAATGTAAAACAAAAACGTGAAACTCCAGCAAAAAGTTGGAGAGATTGTTCAGTGTAATACCAGGAAAAAAGAAACACATGGAACAGCTGCACAAAATTTAGAAGATAGCTAGATACATATGGTTAAGGTCAGTCCCTAATGAGTTTTGAATGACAATAATAATATATTGTGCTTGTTTGCATAGAGAAATAGTTTTACTTATCTAGCAAGATGTGCAATGAGCTCTGTGCGGTAGCCCTGCTTTTTTGGCTAAATTTTGTCATGGGTACTTGTAGATGCTTATTTCTTTTTACATGAAAGACCTGACCTCAGTGATGAGTTCTGTACATAAACAGAAAATTTTTTGTTAGATAGATTGATTGAAGTTACGTAAAAATATCTTGAAAAATAAAGTAGCTTGGCAAAATACAGGTTGATTATTTCCTGTATTTAGAGACTGTTTGCTGCATTATTGAATATGAAAAAAATGAAAGTTGCTTTTTGATTAAAGAAAATCACTGTGTGATTTGAGAGTTGTAGGAGCTGGAGGGCCACTGTTTTCACTCCCCAGTTTATTATTTCCTCTTGGTTTAAGTAAAACCTGAAAGTATGTGAATTCCAGAGCTATGGAGGTAAAATGACATTGTTACATTTGTGCATTGATAGTTAAGCTTATATTTAGAACTCATTACTGTCTCCTCATTACAGTCAGTAGTTCTCTGATTTGTGTAATTACTTACTTCCAAAGGTAAGCTACCTGCTGGATTTGACAGGTCAAAGACATTTAGATGTTACATAATATTTCAAGAATTTCATTATGTGGTAAGAGGAAAATAGTCTTCTGTATTCTCATTTGCCAGATGGGGTAGGAAAATCCTTGAGCATAGTAGCACCAGTGACTGTCAGCTGTCTGAGGCTGACCGTAACCATGTAGAAAAAATTCTTGAACCAGTGATTGGGTTAGATTCAGCTGACTTGAAATCTAAGGTAGAGGAGGTGTCTTCTGTGTTAGGAAGTTGGAGACCAGGACAAGACACAGAAGAGGAAGAGGAAGAAGATTTGCGGCTTGAAGAAGTACAAGGAGCCCATCAGGTTAGTCAAGATTTGAGTTGATTTTGATAAGAATGTTAAGTGCAAGGATTGATTAGTCACTGAATTACACTTTGACTCCAAGTGATTAGTGTCATGCATCAGGTTTATACAGGTGAGCATCCCTAATCCGAAATGCTCCAAAATCCAAAACTTTTTAAGCAGCGATATGACCTCACAAGTGGAAAGTCCCACCCCTGACCTCACTTATTTTTTCATTGTATTAATGGTATTTCATTTTTTTTTTTACTGCTAAGTACTTATGTGTGAATAAGTGTAAGAAAATGATTGCTTATCAGTAACATAAATTCAGAATCAATAATGAAGGTGATGCCTAACAACCACAGATTGTACACTTGGGCAGCTGAGGTTGTGATACCTTAGCTTTCTGATGGTTCAGTGTTACACAAACTTTGTTTCATGCACAAAATTGTTAAGAATATTGTATAAATTACCTTCAAGCTATGTGTATAGGGTGTATATGAAACAGAAATGGATTTTGTATTTAGACTTGGGGTCCCATCCCCAAGATATCTCATTATGTATGTGCAAATATTCCAAAATTCAAAAACATCCAAAATCTGAAACACTTCTGGTCCCAGGCATTTTGGATAAGGGATACTCAACCTGTAAAACCAGTAAACTGTATGCCAATGCCATACCCCAAGTACTTTCGTAATAACTGGATAAATAAGACCAGAAACGTATTTTCACTAAACTAGACAAGTTAGAAAGCTACTTTTACAGTGTGAAGCATCTAGAATAGCTTGAAGGATTACTTTGCTTTTGTCACTGTTAATATCATAGGCTAAACTAGGAATGAGTAACCAGTAACACTAAATGTAGAAATTCTTAGTTTTTCCTTGTTTGAGGATATGTAATGTATAGTGTGAAATTAATGATGTGAATGTGTAATATCTGATCAGATGTTACATAAAAAGAAACTGAATTCAGCAAGTATAGCTGATCATTTCTACAGAGCCACTGAATGTGTTTGTGACAGAAAAGATAAGATTGGATGGATAAAATTATTGTGGTATTGTTTCACTGAATATTTTTTATAAAGAACCCATGTAGAATAGTTGCCCAGCAAATAGTGAAGGCATTATGAACTTCTTGAAAATACAAATATCAAATTTGGCTTACCTCTAGAGTATGTCTAAAGAGAGATTTTTAGCTATAAAGCCATGACAGATTTTTTTCTGTGAGAGAAATTGGCCATTATCCATTCTTACTCTTATATCATTCAGTTGATTTACAAAGAGTTGTGACAGTATAACTTGATCTAGTTATAATTTCCTCATAATTAATACTTATAATACTAATAAGAGTTGAGATAAAGCTAAAGTTATTTTGACTTTCAAGGAGGTAATAATGTCATTCCTTACACAATATTTGTGTGAGTGTTTGGGTATGGTAATCAGAAATGGAAACAAGATTATATTTCCCGTGCATCATTATTATTTTGGTTTTTATGTATCAGGGTGTAACACATCCCCCTGAACACAGCTAAATAGGGCATTGCTTTGAAGCGTTTGCACTGTCGTCTGCAGTCCATGTTGCTGTATCACAGTTTTCAAGAAAACTTTTGTGGCTTCTTGAAGATTTGCCCATCATATGTCTCTTCTATATTTATCTTGTTTTTTCCACCCCTTCTTAATTGGAGATGGAATCTTGGGATTATCAATCATCATATAGGCCCAGCATTGGCCAGCATGGTATGAAGCTCCCCTGATTTGCTGGATGAGGAAGAGAAACAGAGGAATAATGGTGTATGCAAGGGAGGCATGTACAGACAGGGATAAGTGGAGACTCTTTTGTCATGGCCACCCTTTTATGAGAGTTCCCAGAGGGAACAGGCATCAGAGATATAGATAGATTGATTTTTTTTTTTTTTCCATTAAATCCAAAATCCGTTTATATTGGGGTCTTTTAGATTGTGGAATTACTGTATATAGATATTGCTTAAAAGTTATATTTTCTATAGATGATGAAGAAATTATAAATTTTTACATATGCACTTAAAGAGATATGTATTTTTTCATAATGTGATTTGTAATAGAAATATTCTTATCTTTCAAATGTTTATTTAAAAGAAATTTTAGATTAGCTTTTTGAATTATTTTGGTAAAGAAATGGTATTTCTATGTCATTTAGCACATGTTTTGCAAGAAAAAATGTAAATATTTGTTTGGCACATGCATAAAATACCCCAAGGCCCTAAGATCCTATGCAGGTGGAAGATTGACCCAGCATGTTGCCTTAAGATTGTTAGAAAATTTGGAAAGTAAAGAATTGGCACATTGATACCGAAATATGCCAGTATAATAGACAAGTAAAAAGAAGAGAGATTTTGAAACTGATATACTGTATAGAAACCAAGGCCTTCCTTTATAAAGTTCATAAAGATAATTACATAGAATTATTGAATATACTTTAAGATTATTTATCCCTGGGGATAGGGGAGAAAGAATACTTCCCACGTATTCCCTGCGTATTGTAAAAGGCGACTAAAAAAGGAACAGAGACGGGGCCAAGCGAGGATTTTCCCTGTAAGGCTCAGTCCTCTGTTCTTAATGCTACCTCGCTAATGCAGGAAAAGGCAAATATGTATAAAAAAAGAACTTCAAGATTATTATTCTTTTTTGATAAACATTTAGATACTTCAACTGCATTACAAGGAGTTTTCCAGCTATTTTAGATCACATCATCAAAGGTAGTTCTGATGTTACTTCAGATTATAAAAAAAAGATAAAAAAGGTTCAGCAACATTTGTTGTTTTACTTGATGAAATTTGACATTGTGTCAAAATCACAGCTATTAGCAGTTCTATGTTTTGTTCATGAAGAGAAGATACTTTAAGAATTCATTAGATTTACAGATTTTAGTGCTGTTGGAACTTCTGATGATTTTTGTGGTTATGATGTCGATAAGTTCAAAGATTTCGTACTGAAGGTAAATTGATTGTACGAACCAGTGATGGAGCACGGGTTGAGTGGGCATGTTAATGGTTAACAAAGCAAAGTTGTTTATGCTTATCCCCTAGCCCTGGTTACAGATTAATATGCTAACACACTGAATTTTATTTTATAAGACCTTTCGAATATCAAGGAATGTATGATTTTTCCAAACTTTAAGTGGGCTAGCAGCATAATTTTCTAAATCTTCTAAAAGAGCACATGCTTTACAAGTGTTCATTTCCAAAAAAATTGCTCAGTGGCACCTGCTAGATGGAATCTTATATTCAGTTTAAGGAATACATTACAGTGGTACAAAAGTCAGTTTATTGAATTTTTGGAATCTGAAAACTGGGACTCTGATGCTGTTATTAAAGCACAAGGATTTGGGGGCTTTATAGAAGATTTTCAAGCAGTTTTGCTCTTTGAGATTTTTTCAACATTGTTCAACTATGCTGACCTTTTATACAGTGTACAAAAAAAAATCTATGATGTATTGTATTGCTGTGAAATGTAAATGACATTACTCAACAGCTCATATACAAGAAGGAACTTGGATCTGAAGAATTATGAGTTTCTTCTGCAACTGACAAAGAATGATAATGATGATCAAAAGCCTAAGAGGTTAAGAAGTCCATTAGACAGTGAGGATTAAAAGCTTATCTTCAGCTGTATTACAGGATAGTTGATAGTGCTTAGATGCAGGTTGACGTGCAGTATTCTTCATTCTCTAAACTGTTATTTTTGTTCATCTTCTTTGATAAGAAAATTATGGACAGTATGCAAAGAAATCTCGTAACAGCTTAGTAAACTGAGTATTTTTATAGATCACTTTTTTTACTTGATGTACTGTATCCATTTAAAAGATTCTCTTTTTTTTTTTTTTTTTTTTTTTTTTTTTTTTTTTTCCCCAAACAACCTTGTGCTTTGATGAGAGGAGTTCAGGATAAAGAATAATCTCAAATGTGAATTTAAAAACGTTTTAAAGCTGCCCCAAAATATTTTAACTTCCAAGCAGTGCTGCACCAGCAGAGCATTGTTTTTCAGGGCAAAACCAATTAGATACTTGTTACTAATGCTTGTATAGGCAGGAGAGAATA
Source organism: Panulirus argus (assembly GCA_038088735.1). Classification (NCBI taxonomy): domain Eukaryota; kingdom Metazoa; phylum Arthropoda; class Malacostraca; order Decapoda; family Palinuridae; genus Panulirus; species Panulirus argus. Next base: position 11,378 of record JAYMFT010333157.1, read on the forward strand.
TGTGGCCTCAGTTTACTTTCATTTTGAAGTCTTCCTATGAAATTAAGACAGACGGGCTCATTTTATCATGTTGTTACCAAGTAATTTACATTGTGGGAAAGACGAATCGACTTAATGTGTGATAAAGTGAGTGAATAAGAGATTTATTTTTTTGATTCAGGTGTACTGATTTATTCCTTGATTAATTTTCTTATGTTTCTCTGTGCCGTTTATATCCATAGTTTACTACATTTATTTTGCAGCTGAAGGTATAGGCTTTACCTGATCATGATCCTTAGTGCACCATTTCAATATACCTAAGTTTTTTTTTTTTTTTTTTTTTTTTTTTTTTTTTTTTTTAAGGCTTCAGTCACTGACAAAAGTCAACATTAAGGCTGGGCCCTAATCAAAATATAGAGAGACATATGAAACAAATTTTGGAGAAAGTGATGAACCTGTCTTTGGAAATGTGCCAGGTTATAGTTATTGGAAAAGACATGAGAAGGTAGAGTTCCAAAGCTTCGACATGTAGGGAAAGAAGCAGTTGTCAAAACGGCCCACCCTTATGTTGCTGATGGCCACACAATAATCGAGTGACACAGCAGCTTGCCGAGTAATGCGTGGTCTAGCTAGTAGGGGGTTACACAAGCAACCAGCTCTCTGGAGCAAAAACCAAAGTGATCCCTGTAGAAGAGGGAAAGTGAACCAACACTACGGCATAAGGCAAGGGGGTCAGATTTGGAGGTTGGCCTGGGACAGTTTATAAGTTGGACCACTTTCTACTCAACTCTCTCAAGTAAGGATGCAAAAGTAGAACCACCCCAAATACATGTACAACAATAATTTCTTATTATGTCATCAAAGGGAAGAGAAACTTCAATTGTAACTTTCCATACATACCTAGGGTTACTGTATATTAACTTTTGGTTATGTTCTTGACAGGTTGGGTCCCAGATCACATCAGTTTTACAGTCTTGGGGTCTGTCAAGTAACCTAGTCACAGATCTCAGTGCTAGTTTGGTGGAAGTTCATCGAGCTGCGCAGGAACGACACTACACCGTTCTCATTGCAGCTGCTAAAGCCTATTTCCGGTTTTTGAAGATCAGCCTTGGGGTAGGTGATAATGATGAGTTATATACAATATTTTGGAGCGTATAAGACACATTGGTATATAAGACATATCCCTATTCTAAAGGAATGTTTTTTGAAAAACTGTTTTAGTATATTACACCATAAATGTATTTGCTGTTTACGGTTACCACTACTGTGTGATTAGAAAACATTTTTGCATTGATTTTAACATGCTGTTAAGGGGAAATTATTATATTTTTAACTCTCCTTCCAAATATGACCATTGTACAGTTCCCCTGCCTACAGTGTCCGCAAAAAGCCTTGTCCTCCCCCATACATTTTCATAGGCAATACACGACTAAGGGTTACTGTGGGTAGAAGCATATTATGCTCTCAGGGTGAGATATTCATACATTTTGTTGTTGAAATTAGTGTTTCTAACAGTGTGAGCACCAGCAACCCACCTCAGTGTGCATTAGGCTATCTCAAGGGAATGATGCTCTTTCTCTACTCTTCTTGCCTGTCAGTTATTTTTTAACTTTCTCTTCTGGGGGCTGTATTTCTTCCACCTCTGCTTCAAGATGGTTGGCTCTTACCTTTCTAAGGAGGAGAGAGCCTGAATTCTTTCCTGGATGTGTGTAGATATCAAGTATCAGTGCTGCACATTGTAAGACTGGCTGGATTTCAAAGTTACATTGTACCGTGGCAACGTTGCTGCTTTCCCGCCACGCATGCGCATTGCGTAGGCCAGCAGTACCAGCTGAGGAGTAACGAGCACCGATGCAATCTGATGCTCTCACGTTAGTCTATCTGTCTATTGTAATTAATAGGAGTGTCAAGAACTTACAGTTTCAGTTCATCACCCTTCGGTCCCATCACATCCAGGATGCAAGAAAATGTGGATACACATGAGATTCCCAGGTACACTGGGCACTTGGGAATGCACTCTCAGGTGGCTGCTTCCTGCAACACCTCATCAGTGCCTCACCTCATTCAGGAGATTAAGATCCTGTGGATCCAAAACATGGACCTAGAATACTTCAGGAACCTTGCCAATTGCATACTCAAACAAATATCTGCAGATGGTAATCAGGGTCAAAGGAGAGATGACAAAGTACTAGAATGTAAGTGTGACATTGCCTTTAAAAATGTATGGGGAGATAGACAAGGGATTTTTGCCAACTCTGTAGATTGTGTTTTTTGATGACTCTCAGCTTTCAGCTGTTCTTCTTGTTTTCTCCATTCTCTAATCATTTTATCCATGGATGGTTGCACAAAATATCAGGAGCAGTAGAGGATGTGTGGATCAGGTGTTTGCTTTAAAGAATTGGTGTGAGAGATACTTAGAAGAGCAGATGGATTTGTATGTGGCATTAATTGATACGAAGAAAGCATATGATAAGGTTGATAGAGATGCCTTATGGAAGGTGTTATGAATATATGGTGTGGAAGGAAGGCTGTCAGAGGCAGTAAGAACATTTTTCAAGAGTGTAAGGCATGTGTGCAAGTGGGTAGAGTGGAGAGTGAATGAATCCAGGTGAAAGTGGGTCTGTGGCAGGAGTGTGTGATGCCACCATGGCCGTGCTTATCATGCTGCTAGCATTAGAGGTTGTATTTTCAAATTTTCAATGGTTTTAGTACATTTTCTTTTACATTTGTCATAGCTTCATAAAAAAAAGATGTGAGTGATTGATATATCCTATATTTAAGGAGGAAAAGTGTGTAAGAGTGAATTTGAATATGAAGGTAATTTTGATGTGCAGTTTCAGAATGGTGGTTCAACTTCAGGACGTGACATGAAATATGACCAACTTTCATCCTGTAGGTTAGAATAGAAGGTGGCTTTTATTTGAGGATATTCTCATCAGCTATTACAGATGTGGTCAAACTATTTTCAAGTCAGGTAACCAGTGTTAACATACTCACACCTCTTTCATTTAACCATATGTATCATCTCGCAAGCCAGATCTAACAACCTTCCTTCCATTCTTCACAAGGTCCCACTACCTCTCCGCCCATGTCTGACAAAAACTTGTTTAACTTTGCATTTTAAGTGTTTGCAACCTCCATCCTCTTACAATCATCATTTATTCCTCTCACTTACCACACACCCATATAAACCTGGATCTTTTGCCAAAAGTAACTCCAGGCTTATTGCCTTTGTTCAAGGCCCCATGCACCATCAGTGGAAGTCAGTTTACAGATTTAAGGTCCCTAGCACCACCCTCACAGGTAGATTTTTTGTTTTATGTACTGTTCTAAAGATGAAGTTAATGTGAAAGAGAGAAAGAGTGTGAGGAACCTCTGTGATCAAAAAGTGTTGATTGAATAGAATGAGTCTTTATTAGACCAATAAGATGCACTAGTACACTTGGATCATAAACTAGACATAATGGAACTTAAGGAAGCTAATATTGGAGTGGTGATAGTAGTCAGATAAATCAGTAGAGCTGAAGGAGGCTTAAATTGAAAACCATGTATATTAAGATGGAGAGAATGGTAAAGCTGAATTAGAATTATATCAGTTGTCTTTATTTTTCAGCATACTGTTAGCCATGCAGATCAATGTACTGTGGCAACTTTGCGTCTACTGCGGCTGATGGTTAAGCATGCTTCAGAGCTTAGAGAAGTACTGGAAAAGGGTCTAGCTGAAACACCTACACGACCATGGAAGACTATCATTCCTCAGGTAACAGTCATTTTTGTAGGTTGCTACTATTTTAGATTTGTGATATTTAGAATGGTATATAATTAAATGGAATTTTTATCAGTTTTTGTAACTATACAAATTTGATATTTTGATTGTATGCTCGAGTATTGAGTATTTTATGTTATTGGTAGCATACTTAATGTGAAGTGCATTAATTGGTTAAGTGAGGTTTGTCAAGTCAAATAATTATGAAATGCAGGAATAGGTTCAAGTATTTTCTTTTATGATTTGATAAAAGAATTGTGAATGAAAAGTCAAGGAATATAAAAGATATCAGGTGTTTGGTTGGGGAGGTTTGCAAAGTGAGAGAGGATTGGCAAGTGGAATGGTAAAAGGATAAGTGGTAAAAGCTATGCACAGAATGAGGCATGACAAGGTGGCTAGAGTGGATGGGATTGCAGTTGAATTTCTCAAGAAAGATGATTGTGGTGTTGATTGGTGGGGTGCTTGAGGATTGGCAGAATGCCTGTATAGTGCTACTGTATAAAGGCATTAGTTTGTTGAGTGTACTTAGCAAGTTGTAAAGGAAAATGGTGATTGAAAGGTTGGTGGCATGCACAGAGCTTCAAATAAGGGAGAAACAGTGTGGCTTTAGGAGTGGTAGAGGATGTGTGGATCAGGTGCTTCCTTTGAAGAATGTGTGAGAAAGAAATACTGAGAAGAGAAACAGGAGTCACATGTGGCATTTATGGATCTGGAGAAAGCATATGGAGAATGTATGTATAATGCCATTGTACAAAGGCAAGGAAGATATATATGAGTGATCAAATTACAGAGGTATAAGTTTGTTGAATGTACCAAATAAATCATATGGGAGAATGTTAATGGAGAGGGTAATAGCATGCACAGAGCATCAGATTTTGAAGGAACAATGTAGTTTCAGGAGTGGAAGAGGATGTGTGGATCATGTGGTTGCTTTGAAAAATGTGTGTGAGAAATACCTTTTATTACCACACATCTTTCTTACTCTTTCATTACTTACTCGATCATACAAACTCACATAACATATTGCCCTCAAACTGAAACCACTTTTATCTGAATAGATAGATAAGTTACATGAAGGTTATAAAAATGAAAACATTAAGAAGACAGCAAAGGTGGATGTGCCTTAAGATAACACACCATAGTAGTGGAGTATTTGAATTGAGTTTAAACCCAACTTACAATTCTTGAATGGCAGTTGTATGAGGTATTTTTTGTTATTTTGAAAATATGTATATTTTTCAATAATTTGGATAAAATTATTACAGTCAGTCTGTTTGTTTCCTTACTTAAGAAGCCATAATATATTACATGAAAATGTTCAGATGGTTTTACTGTGTTGTTCTGATAGTGTTTCTGAAGAGTTTTATTTGACGTTTTTCATTTCAGTTATTTGCACGGTTGAATCATCCTGAGCCTTATGTTCGAGGAAGCATCTCAGAACTTTTATGTCGCTTAGCAGAGGATTTTCCACACCTTATAGTGTTCCCTGCAGTAGTGGGATCAGCTGGTGGGAATGTTGCTGGAAATCAGGCATCACTAACAGGTATGTCCTTAAGGTTTAGATTTCTTCTGTTAGTGAGCTCCAAGGAACCCACACTTCGTTCTTGTAGAGTCAGAGTGGCAGGACCCAGACATGACCAACCCAACCCAAACCACTCCCACATAATATCCACCCTCTCCACCTGCCAATCCTACTTGGATTAGTTGAATACAAGTCCAGCTGACTGTATACCCACTCCTTTCTTGAGGACCCTCACATATACTTCTCTGACCTCCTCTTCCGTAAGCAAGTTAAACAGCCATAGTAACACATCACACACCTTCGAAGTAGACCCACCTTCGTGTGAAACCACTCATCCCCCTCCCTTCTTACACACACACACATCTCTAAATATAAATCACCTGGTAAAGACGCCTCACTGCTTCTGTTAAATGTTTTACCACTCCATTTATCCATAGCTCCTTCCACAAAGCATTCACCCTATTGTAAAGTTTCTTCAGATCTGTAAATGCTGCAGAAGAATCTTTTTTTTTCTATACATATTGGCATTTCCCACAGATTCTTCAAAGCAAAGAGAGATTTAAAGAGAATTGAAGATTTTTTTTATATAATATTGTGTCTTTGTTTAATGAATATATTTTATGTATAACTTAAAACTTTTCTGATTATTGCTATTTTTCATACTTAGAAAATGCAGGCTATACCAAAAAACAGTCTATGAAAATATTGCAAGAATGCATTTTTACTTGCTTTTCTGTTTGTTTTGCTTGTAAGGAAGACAGAAGAGAGTAGATGTGCCAGAGGGAGAGAAATGGTGGAGAATGTGTGGAATGATGTGCGTGAGTTAAACATATGTGGAAAGGGATAAGTGGAGATTCTTTAGCTTTGGCCAACTCCTTGATGAGAGTTCCCAGAGGGAATGGACATCAGAGATATAGATAAATAGATAGATAGATTGTAGGAAAAACTGAATAAGGTTCATTTGTTGCCAATTTTTCTGATGTTCACTCTGTCTTCCTGTATTTGTTTTATATCTGTATGTGAAATTATCCACAGATATGATATTTAGGTTATAACTCTCATATGCCAAAGATGAATGACTATTGTACATTTTAGAGTTGCTGATGGTAAAAGCTTAATTGATTTTATAGATATGCTAGCCAAATACTTGCATAAAGGAAGACTCAGGAGAAAAATGAAACAGGCACTTAGAGATGAGGATGATGATGAAGAAGAGGAGGTAGTTGTAGAATATGATCAAGTAGAAGAGGAGGAAGAGGAGGAGGAGGAAGAAGAAGAAGAGGAAGAAGAAGAAGAGGAAGAAGAAGAACTGATCTCAGAGTCAACAGAAGAACAAGAAAGAAGAACACTTATGCGGAATTGTTTCTCTGCCCTGGTTGATACACTTACAAAACAGGTAACTATCTGATGAAAAGTTTGCCCTTTTGCAGCTTTACCTGAGTGATTAAATGCATTTTAATGCTATTTCATATTGTACAGAAAACTTGTAGAGTATTGTTTTAATGCACACAGTTATCCTAAAACTTTTCTCCATCATATTTTAAGACTGAAGGAAGGAAAATTTTTCACTTAAAGACAACTCTCTCCTTCAGAAATTCGAATGTTAGCCCTAACATCATTCACTACTCCTCATCTATGTTGCTATCCATATATCATTATCTCTGACCACTATTCCTGCCTGGAACTCCCTCGAGGAGATGGCCATGACAATACAGTCTCCATATCAGGTGAACTCCAGTGCTGCTTATCAGCCTTTATTATCTCACCCTTAACAGGCCTCTGGGATAGGGCAACTCTAGCACAGTGTTTGCAAGGCTCCTACCTAATGTTCCTATTGACTTCTTTATGCTCATGCCTAATGTTCTTACACGCAACTTCTACCTAGCGCTCATACCTAAATATTCCTGATTTCCACTTGTATATGTTGCTCCTATCACTTTGCCAAAAGGCAGGGCTAGCACATAGTGCTCACTGTAAGAAAGTCTAAGAGTTTAGAAGAATGAGCTGCATGAGTTAAGTGTTGTCAGATATTATGTTTGACAAGAAGAGATTGTATGTTCATGGACAGAATGCCTGTAGTCCATGTGTGGGTAAGGCAGAAAGAAGAGACAGCCACCTGGTTAAAGAAGTGTAACTTGACAACCACAAAAGTGCTGGCTCAAAACACAGCCATTACTTACCCTCCCAATACCTAGGCAGGTGGTACTGGTACTGCCTATCATCTGTATAGCTTAATGTGAAAAGGCAACCTGATGCTCACTAGTTATAAACCAGTGACTTGATCCACTTCTCTTAATATTTGCTCTTCTGACTGTATAGAAAGTTTTCTCTGCCCCTAAATGTTTCCTACCCCCTTTCATTTTCAGGACACTTCAAAAGCCTTTCTCAGTAGTAGTCTCACATGCATGTTTTTTGTTGTTGAAAAATATTGCATATATGCACCTGATCTTTTCACAATTATATTTTCATCTAATATCTTCAGGAAGTGGATGTGATTTACACATTCCCATTTTTTCTTGAATATTTTGCTTACCTTTCAGTTTCCATCTTGAGACCATTTCAATCCTCTCTGTTGTCAACAGGCTATTTGATTCAGCTATGCAGCTGTTGTGTATGACACTTCCATCCATACTGTTGTAGTACTTGATAAAGCACTTAAATACATACTGTATCCTTTTATTCAGCTTGTGCTGTGTTCTCTATCCAGTACAAGAACCTTACTTTATTGTATTCATGGTTTTATAAATTTCCTGCTTTTACTTCCAGCTTCATTTCCCTTGACCCTGACACTGTCTCACTTTTCTCACCAGACACCCAAGCAGCCAATGTAAATCTGTTGGTTGAGAAATTTGGACATATCTTTTCCATCTCTTATGATATTCATACTTAACTTCAGCTTCATCAGCATTTACCTGTTCTCTAGTTGATACTCTCTGAATGTTGTCCTTCCACTGTGTTTTATGTCTCTCAGGTAGTCTCATTTTGTTTAGGATCCACACATATATCCTCTTTGCACTTCTATCTGATATTCTTTTTAGATGATTAAATCAGCTAAGGTGATTCCTTTCTCTTATCCAAGGGTGACTCCTTAACGTCCCACCAAGTTATTCTTTCTGGCCCACAAAATTCATGTTTTTCAAGTTTGAAAAATATACTTAAACACACAATTGTAAAGATATTCATATAGCTACAAAAGAAAAATCACATCAGAGGTATATTTCATATGCTACTTTCACTCTTATAATATGCAGAAGTTTTGTAGATGTTTAGGACAATGCACTAAAATTTCTGAGCATAAGGCCTGAGTGTCAATTGAATTACAGTTGCACATACTTTATCATTCATTTCATCTATACTGAAATATAGATTATAGTTACAGCAGAGTTGAGGAACAAGTTAGTTGGGATGTAAGTGTGAATGGAGAAAAATTGGAGGCAGTGAAAAGTTTTAGATATCTAGGAGTGGACTTGGCAGTGAATGGAACTATGGAAGCAGAAGTGAGTCGTAGGATGAAAGCGATGAAGATACATGAGCAGTATTCTTTCTCCCCTGTGCTCAGGGATATAGATAATGTATAAATGCAAAATAACTTTGCTGATATTGTTACATATATTTGCTATGTCAGTGGTGACTTACAACTGGTGATTTTTTTTCCCCAGGTTGGATCAAGCATTAGTGAAGTACAAATGCTTGTGCATGAGCTTCGCCGTATTACTGTTCTGTGGGATGAGCTTTGGCTTGGAACACTGGCACAGCATCATAGTGACATGTCTAGAAAGTGTCATCAGCTGACAGCAGAAATAGCACGTCTCAATAACAACTCATCACTCTCACAGACAGAAAAGCTCCAGCTTATTAAAAAGAAATATGATATTATTTTCAAACCAGTATGTAAATTATTTTCACATTTAAACCTTTGAATTCTAGACACTGGACTAGGAAGTGATGATTATTTCATGGAGAGGAATATTGCTTAAGAGTGCATTGTTTCTTTTATGCAATCTTTCATTATGAGTAAATTTTCAGTACATAATATTGCACCCTTTATGAAGCACAGTAAGCTGGAATCTGAATATATCTTTGACTTAGTCATGATATTATGAAATACATCTCTGTTTACAACAGATTTTATTTGGTTGCAAATTAACATGAGTAATATTGATCAAAGTGAATCTTACAGCTTTTGTTTGTGCTAGACCAGTTGGCAGATATCACCTCTGCTCCACCAGAGACACCTCATGAACATCATTTTCAAGATACATATGGGTCACAGATATCTACAGCCTTATCAGATTTACGGGAACCAGAGAGCTACTTTGATCCTCAGTCAGCTCTATCAGGTTTACGGCAGTTACACCAAGTAAGATTACAGAGCTTTATTAAATTTCGCATGCATTTTGTAGCAACAAGAAAAGAACAATACTAGTTGATTTTCTTCCTTATATATCTGTCTGTTTATCATTAGTCAACTCAATTTTCAATTACTTGAGGTGGATCAAATACAGACTACATACGAGTTCACTCATATGCATCCTCAACCCTGTCCAGTGTAGTAGTACTGTATGTTAATTCATCACTTGAGACTTTTCCATCTTCATGCTTAAAACAGTTCCATTGCACCCAGTCCCAAATATTCTGATGAAATCTTCATCTGAAATCCTTTTCATGGTCATGTCACCTCTCATTCTTTTCTCTTCAAAGGTAGTCAAATTTTAGGCCTCTGTCCTTTGTGTGTAACACAGTGCTGTCAATCTGTTACTTTTTTTATTACTTTCCCCTGAACCTTCTCTATAAGCTCTTTGTGCTTCTTTAATTGAGTGCCTTGACCAAACTTGAGAAGCATATTCTAATTTTTACCTTTGATTTTTGGGATATAACTGATATCCCAAAGGTTCGTGAATCCTCTTTTGGGAAATAACAAAGGCCATTCTTGAACCTTCCAGTCTGACTGTTTCTTGTTGAGGAATTTTTTGCCAATCATGAGTTGCTCAAGGGTCCTGAGGACATGGAATTTCTGATTAAAGTTTTTAATTCTCCTCTTTTGTAAAGTTGTGTTTAATCATCTGTAGATTTTTCTGCCTTACAAGAATGCTGTGTCTCCCTGATGGAGCACTCATTTAATTTGAACTTATTAGAAGAATCTTACAACTGCCATTAAATAACTTTGTTGCCTTGTTAGAGGCTTTTACCCAATCCTTGAATTTTCATCAGTAGTGCACACTGCAGTCTGTCACTTGACAAGAGTGAACATGTAGAATTATCACAATCATTACCCTTTTATGATCGTTCCTTCCTCTTTTTATCCTCCTATGAGGCTATTGAAAAGATTCTCAGAGTTTGAGTTTGATATGCAAAAACTGTTAATGTTAAGAAATTCCTTTTCATTAACTTTATTTCAGCTGAGCTTATTATGAGTAAGAAACAACAATTTGATGGTCTGTCTTTCCTAAGCTTAAGAGTGGAAGAGTGCTGGAGGAAAAGATATGGGGGAAGAATGCTGTGGCCACCCCCTTGATGGGAATTCCCAGAGGAAAAATGCATCAGAGAGATACAGATCGATAAGTAGACTTCGTTGCTCCCTTTCTTCTTTCTAAAATGAATGGATATTTAAACCTCTTTCTTGCCAGAGGCAGAGTTATTTCTCCCAGGCAGTTAGTGTGTAATGCTGGAGGAACCTGAGGATTTAGCCCACTTGCTATGGGTACTTTATTTTCTCAGTTGCTGGTACTCTTAGAGCCTGCTGACCTAGTTCTTCAGGTAAAGTCTTCACACATTCTCATAGCTAGTCAGGGATCATCTCTAATACTTTCAAGGGTTTTGGGAAGTGCAACACTTGGGTGTTCCAAATGTTGAGAAGAGTTTTAGGCTGGAACAGGAGATTTAGCCTAACCATGTCAGGGAAGCATCCTGACATCCCCTAACTCTACCGTTATTGGAGCACTTGGTAAAGATGCGCAATGATAAGGTCATAAAAGTACAGTGCATGCCAAATAGTCATCAACATTCTTTCCAGGTAAGAGAAAGAAAACAAACTGAAAAAGATTATTTTCGTTAGAATTCCCACCTGAACACCTACATTCTGAACCAGAATTTTAGATGGTTGTTTTACAAGTGTCCATCAGTTTTTCAAAGGACATATAGGGATAGAGCACCAAGATGTAGCATGAAATCAAGTTAGAAACTTTAAAAAAAGAATTAAATAGGTACTTTTAAAATAAAAGAGTGGTGAATGAATGAAATAGAATGACTGAGGGCGTGGTTAATCCAGATACCATTCATTAATTTAAAAAGATATATGATAGTAGAGAATGTTCAAGAGATGGAGCCCCAGGAGTATGAAATTCCCTCCCCATACAGTACAATACATAATTAGTTTATTTTTTGGACATCCTACCTGGTTCTAAAGGGTACTTATTGGTACTTTCCTGTTTATCCCTAAATGAGGAGGTTTAGTTTGGCATTCAAAGTTAATATACTAATGTAGCATTTCAGATGGTACCTGTTAGTTTGTATATATTACACATGACAGCTAGAGACTGAGTGTGAGCGAATGTGGCCGTTTCATCTGTCTCCTGGCGCTACCTCGCCGGC
>JAYMFT010333268.1:0-23233 GCA_038088735.1 Panulirus argus
TGCAACAGGTGTGTTTATGTTGGAATAAGCACAAACACCACCTTTGAAACGGAAACGGGAGTGGAGATTATAGTTAGCATATACAGAAAAACTACCAATGTTTCTTTATATTTTCAATATTATTCAGCTCAAAATTACAGTGTTAATCTATTTTCATTCAAGTCGATGTTAATTAGGTCATTACGTATATGAAGTTAGGAGTTTATTGATTATGTGTTTGAGAAGAATTATTTTATTAGTTCCAAGTTAAAGTATCCTATATCATGATTAATAAATCCCTTAAGCTTGAAAAGAAATTATTCTATACACTTTAACATAAACCTTCCCTTGATACTAAGAATCGTTTACTTCTCTCATTTAGTGACAATTTTACATTACTTACTACATTGCACAGATCTTTTCAGGTAAATGTATTAATCTGCGAAAAAAAACACGAAAAATATTATCTTAATAAGAAACTCACCATATATTTAGTATGTTTTATGTCGCTCAGACTGGCAAGTATCTTTGCGCCATACTTAAACAAAATTGATATAGTGTAAGAAGATGAGAGAAATCCAAGTTTTCTTTAAACATGCTAAAAACTCAAAAAATTGTTATGACTGGATTAATGCCAATTCAGTTATTAATTGTAACTTCTTTAACACGAGAAATATCTGATTATTTTATCATTAAATGCACATATTGAAGGCATATACATATATGATATTAATTTTGTAGGCACAATCTGTAAAGCGTTCTCTTTATTGTCGATATGATAAAATTCATGACAAGCATGTTTCTCAACAGGAACGCACCAACCAGAAAACCACAATCCAATAACGTTCTTACCAATAGCGTCTTTGCAAAGTCGCTTGCTTGTATATCAAATGACGCTTCTATATCTAATTTGAGAATATCCCTTGATAATGTTATCATTTCACGAAAGTGCAACTGAGAACTTAACGTGTTTCATTTTCTAGTGGAATTATTTCATTTACTAGACACTCGCACCCTTGTAACATCTTTTGACATGAATAGCACACGTTTCTTAAACTTCTTTTCCACAAGCTTACCTGGTCTTCCAACTTTCGTTATTGGTTTTTCCAAATTGTTTATCTAGGCCCAGATACTGAATTTAAGATTTGAATTTGTTAAGACACGCCCCGATAAACAAGTACTTTCTAGATCTACCTTACCGCAGCAATACTCTTGTTGTCGGCTCGACAATTTGATAATTTAGAAAATACCATCCTTTAAGAAACGCTTTGAACTAAAGAAGCTTGAAATAAAGTAGACCTTTTCCATTTCAGGAGAGAAGAAAAAAGTAGCGCCCATTACAAGGCTATATCTATATATTTCAAGAACTCCAAGTTGCACTGTTGCTGTGATAGATTCAGAAGGAAGTTGAAGAGGCTCAAAAAGAAACCGAACTCTAAACTAGAGAATATCATTCAAAACAGCGATTGCACTACGAACACAAACACTTACTTTGTCATGAACCTATTCAGTAAACTACTGGACAAAGACAATTTTTTTGTTATCTAGGCTACGGATTAAGTTTTATTTGCTCTGACAAGGACTTTAGCTGTTTTGATTTTACAAGATCATTCTCTGATTTTGAAAAGTACAGTAATTCAACTAGTAGTGAAGTTAACATTTGTGAAAGTCTAATGTATGCCAATTTCTCAAAACCAATACGTCCAAATATTCTAAAAAGGTTAATCATTGTCATTAGCTTATTAAAAAAAGAAAATGACATACATATTTCTAAAACAATTAAGATAACACATTTGTAATTATAGAAAAAGGCAATTATTTATCATACTTGAATAAGGAACTATATGATGATAAAATATTCTTGAAACTCAGTATTAATTATCTAGAAAAAGATAATTCTCTAGTCAAAAGGTTTTCATCACTCTGTCCTTCGCTACCACATATGTATGTTCCAACCAACTGCGTTAGCGAAACTTTCTAGCGATATTCATAGTGATTTCATTGCGCTCTAACACAGAAATTATCAAAATGCATAGTTTCCTTTTTAAGCCAATTGGTGGGTAACATATCAAATTCTAATATCATGAATATTTTAAATCTAATTAAAAAGCTTCTTGACCTTCACGTTGATTTTGATTCCATTTGGTAAGATTTTGTGTTTCATGTTTGTTCACAAAAGCTCCAGTTGATGTCCTCTTATAATATTTGGTTAATTTCTTGGTTACTACTGATTACTTGATTCAAACTCTGTTTTAATTGAATTAATTTAATTGCGGGTAAAAGACTGTGTATTCAAATTTGTTGGAAAATATTATGCTCTATTATCTTTTAATGCGATGATTGTCCTTGTTTCACCAGTAATGATACTGTTTTCACGGAATTCTTTGAAGCATAATTACTAAAGGATATCTTACCCTCTAAAGGAATATGCATTCGTTGTGTAGATGCTTTTCTTGTGTTTAGCTAAAAGAATAAAAATTTAAAAATATTTTTCCCATTACTTTAATATATATATTTCCTTCTATCAAATTTATGTACAGTTAAGATATAATTAGATGTTACCTTTTTATTAAGATTACATGATCCATATTCACGAAAACACGTTTAGGTTTTACATATACAGAAAAAAAAAATGTTCTTCATATTTTCAATATCACTCAGCTCAAAATACCAGAGTCATATTATTATCGTTCAAGTTAATATTTCATTGGGCAGTACGTACATGAAGTCCGTAGTTTATTGATGATGAGTTTGAAATGATATATTTTATTGATTCCAATTCAAAGTATCCTATATCTTGATTATTAAATACATTATGTAAAAGGAAATAAATTTAAACACTTTTACATAAACCTTCCCTTGATACTAAGAATCTTTTACCTCTCCCTTTCAGTGACAATTTTACATTACTTACTACGTTGCTTAAATCTTTTCAGGTAAATGTCGTGTGCAAATAACGCACTATAAAGGATATCTTAGAAAGGAACTCACATGAAAATTAGAGTATGTTTTGTTTCGCTCAGACTAGTAAGTATCTTTGTGTCATACTTAAACAGCATTTATATAATATAAGAAGGCAAGAATTTAAGTTTCTGACACATGTTAACAATTCTGACAATTGTAATGACTGGATTAATGCCAATTCAGTTATCTAATATAACTCCTTTACCACGAAAAATATCACTGAATATTTTATCATCAAATGAAGAAATTGAAGGAATATACATATAAGATAACTGTTTTGTAGGCACAATCTATAAAGAGTTCCCTTTCTTGTCGATTTAACGAAATTTATGACAGGCATATTTCTAGACCCGAACGCACTAACCAGAACACCAACATCCAGTAACGTTTCTTACCAATCGCGTCTTTCCAAAGTCGCTTACTTGTTTATCAAATGACGTTTCTATACCCTATTTTCTAATATCCCCTGATGGTGTGATCATTTCACAAAAGTACATTTTAGAACTTAACTAGTTTCATTTTCCTCTAGAATTACTGCATACACAAGATCAGGCGTACCCTTGTGACATCTTTTGACATGGATACCATAGTTTCTTAGACTGCTTTTCCACAAGCTTTCCTGGTCTTACGCATCTAGTTACTGGTTTTTCCAGATTTTTAATTTAGGCCCAGATACTGAAGTTACAATTTGTATTTTCTAAGGCACGCCCCGATAAACAAGAGCTTTCTCAATTTAACTTATCGCAACACTTTTTGTTTTTGTTGTCGGCTTGACCATTTGATAATTCAAAAATTACATCTTTCAAGAAACACATTAAACTAAAGAAGCTTGAAATGGAGTAGGCATTTTCCATTTTAGAAGAAAAAATACGAAAAAAAATCGCGCCTATCAGAGGGCTTTATCTACATATTGGAAGAACATCATATTGCACTATTGCTATAATAGATTCAAAAGGAAGCTGAATAGGCTCAAATATAAACCGAACTCTAAGCTAAACCATATCACTGAAAAATGTTATTGGACTAAGAACAGAAACCCTTTCTTTGTGATGAACCTATTCATTAAACTACTAGACAAAGATTATTTCTGGTTATCTAGGCTAAGGATTAAGTTTTGTTTGCTAGGACAAAGAATTTAGCTGTTTTGATAGTACAAGTTCATTCTCTGATTTTGGAAAGTACAGTAAATTATGTAATGGCTAAGTTAACAATTTTAAAAGTTTAGTGTACTCCAATTTCTCAAAATCATTGCTTCCAAATATCCTGAAAGGGTTTATCAGTGTCATTAGCGGATTGTAAAAGAAAATGACATACATTTTACTAAACCAAATTAGAAAAAAACGTTTTTGATTATGAAAAAAGGCAATTATTTATCAAAAATGATTGATCTACCATATGATGATACAACATACATGAAACTCAATAATAATCATCTAGAAATAGTTAATTTTCTCTTCAAAAGATTTTCAACACTATGTCTTTCACTACCATATATATATGGGCTAAGCAATTACAACAGTTAAACTTTCCAGAAAGAATTATAAGGATTTGACTGTGATCTAACACAGAAATTATCAAAATGCATAACTTCTTTATTAAGCCAATTAGTAGGTAAGATATCAACTTCTAATTTCATGAACATTTTAGATTTAATTAAAAAGCTTCAATATCTTCACGTTGATTTTGATTCCATTTGGTAAGTTTTTGTCTTTTTTGTTCAGAAAAGTACCAGTTGATGTCCTCATATAAGATTTGGTTAATTTCTTGGTTAATACTGATTACCAGATTCAAACTCTTTTTTTATTGAATTAATTAAATTGTGGATAAAAGTTTATACTTAAATATCTTTTACTGCGATGAGTGACCCTCTTTCACCAATAATGAGCACTGTTTACATGGAATTCTTTGAAGCATAATTAATAAAGGATATCTTACCCTCTAAAGCATTATGCATTAGTTGTGTAGATGATTTTCTTGTGTTTAGCCAAAAAATAAAAATTTAAGAATATTTTTCCCATTACTTTTATATATATTTCCTTCAGTCAGCTTTAATGTAAAGTTATAATATAATTAGATATTGCCTTTTAATTAAGATTGCATGATCCATATTCAGAAAACATGTTTTAGCTTAGCATATACAAAAAATTACCAATGTTTGTTCATATTTTCAATATTACACAGCTCAAAATTGGAGTTAAATTATTGTAGTTCAAGTCGATGTCTTTTAGGGCATTACGTATATGAGGTCCTTAGTTTATTGATGATAAATCTGAAAAGATATATTTCATTTCTTCCAAGTTAAAGGATCCTATATCTTGAGTAATAAATCCTTTAAGTTTGAAAAGAAATAATTTTATACACTTTAACATTAACCTTCTCTTAATACCAAGCATCTTTTACATCTCTCTTTCAGTGACAATTTTACATTACTTACTTCGTTGCTTAAATCTATATAGATAAATGTAGTCGTCTGTATAAAAGATACGAAAAAGGATATTTCAATAAGGAACTCACCAGAATATTATAGTATGTTTTGTGTCGCTCACACAGGTAAGAATATTTGTGTCATACTTAAATAACACTGATGAAGTATAAGAAAAAGACTATAATCTAAGTTTTCTTCAAAAATGTTAAAAGCTCTGACATTTGTAATGACTAAATCAATGCTGATTTAGTTATTAACTGTTACTCCTTTACCACGAGAAATATCAATGAATAACTTATGATTAAATGCACAAACTGAAGCTATACACATATATGATACCTTTTTAGGCAAAATCTGTAGAGCATTTCCTTTCTTGTCGATAACTGAAATTTATGAAAGGCATGTTTCTAGACTCGAACGCACCAACCAGAACACCACCATCCGGTGAAGTTTTTTATCAATAGCGTCTTTAAAGTCGCCTACTTGTATATCAACTGACGTTTCTATTTCTTATTTCTTAATATCCCTTGATGATGTGATCATTACACGAATATGCACTTCAGAACTTAACATCTTTCATTTTCCTGTGGAATTATTACATATCTTAGATCACGTGCAACCTTGTGAAATCTTTTGATATGGATACCACACGTTTCTTAAACTGCTTTTCCAAAAGCTTCCCTGGTCTTCCACCAATCGTTACTGTATTTTTACAAATTGCTATTTTTTGCTCAGATACAGAAGTTACGATATGAATTTGTTAAGACACGCCACAATAAACAAGTGATTCCTATATCTCCCTTCCCGAAACAATTGTTCTTTTTGTCGGCTCTACCGTTTGATAATTCATAAAATAGTATCTTTTAAGAAGCACATTGAAATTTAGAAGCTTGAAATGGAGTAGGCCTTTTCTATTTCAGGAAAAAATTTTAAAAAATTACGCCAAACAGAAGGCTATATCTACATACTGGAAGTACGCCATGTTACACTGTTGCTATAATACATTAAAAATGAAGTTAGATAGGTTCAAATAAAAACCGAACTGTAAGCTATACCATATCATTGAAAACAGTGATTGCACTAGGAACAGAAACCCTTCCTTTGTGATGAACCTATTCAGTAAACTGCAGGTCAAAGATTCTTTTTTCTTATCTAGGCTAAGGATCAAGTTTTGTTTACTTTGACAAAGAATTCAGCTGTTTTGATATTACATGTCATTCTCTAATTCTGGAAAATATAGTAAATTATCTAATGGTAAAGTTAACATTTGTAAAAATTTAGTGTATGCCAATTTCTGAAAATCATTGCTTCCAAATATGATAAAAAGGTTAATCAGTGTTATCAGCTTATTGAAAAAGAAAATGACAGACATTTTACTTAAGCAAATAAGATTAACACGTTTGTGGTTATGGAAAAGGCAATTATTTATCAAAAATGAATGATCTACTATATGATGCTACAACAGTAGTAATCATCTAGAAATAGTTAATGCTCTCATCAAAAGCTTTTCATCACTGTGTCCTTCACTGCCATATATTAATGGGCTAACCAATTACAATAGCGAAACTTTCCAGCAAGAATGATAATGATTTCCCTGCACTCTAGCACACAGAATTATCAAAATGCATAGTCTCTTTATTAAGCTAATTATTGGGTAAGATATCAAATTCAAATATTATGAGCGCTTTAGATTTGATCAAAAAGCTTTATGATCTTCACGTCGATTTTGATTCCATTTGGTGATTTTTTGTGTCTTATGTTTGTTCACAAAAGTTCCAGTTTATGTCCTCCTATAATATTTGGTTATCTCTTGGTTAATAATGACTTTCTGCTTCAAACTTTACTTTTTTTGAATTGATTAAATTGTTGATAAAATACTGTGTATTTGAATCTATTGGAAAATGTTAAGCTCAAATATGTTTTAATGCGATGATTGACCCTCTTTTACCAATTATGAGCAATATTTACATGAAATTCTTTGAAGCATAATTACTAAAAGATATCTTACCCTCTAAAGTAATATTCATTAGTTGTGTAGATGATTTTCTTATGTTTAGCCAAAAAATGAAAATTCAAAAACATTTCTCCTATTACTTTAATATATATTTCCTTCTATCAAAATTAATGTACAGGTAAAATATAATTTGATGTTCCCTCTTTATTAAGACTGCATGATCCATGTTCATAAAAAAAAAAATTTGGTTTAGCATATATAGAAAAACTACCATTGTTGGTTCATATTTTCAATATTACTCACCTCAAAATTACAGTGTTAGTTTATTTTTATTAAGTCGATGTTCCTTAAGGTATTACGTATATGAAGTCCAGATTATATTGATCATTAGCTTGAAAAGAATTATTTTATTGGTTCCAAGTTAAAGTATCCTATATCTTGATTAATAAATCCCATAAGCTTCAAAAGAAATCATTTTATACACTTTAACATAAAACTTCCCTTGATACTAAGAATCTTTTACTTCTCCCTTTTAGTGACAGTTTCGAATGACTTACTACGTTATATAAATCTTTTCAATTAAATGTAGTAATCTGCAAAAAAAAAAAAACTAAAGAAAATATCTTAATAATGAACTCACCAGATAATTAGAGTATGCTCTATGTTGCGCAGACTGGTAAGTATCTTTGTGTCAAACTTAAACAAAATTGATCTTTTTTTAAGAAGATGAGAAGAATCTAAGTTTTCTTTAAACATGTTAAAAACTAAATTAATGCCAATTCAGTTATTAACAGTAGCTTTTTTAACACGAGAAATATATCGGAATATTCTATCATTACATGTACAAATTGAAGGTATATACATATATGATACCAATTTTGTAGACACAATCTGCAAAGCGTTCCCTTTCTTATCAGCATAATAAAATTTATGACAAGCATATTTCTAGACCCTAACGTACCAACCAGAAGACCACAATCCAGTAACACTTCTTACTAACAGCGTCCTTGCAAAGTCGCTTACTTGTATCATCAAATGACGTTTCTATATCTTATTTTAGAATATCCCCTGATGATGTGATCTTTACACGAAAGTGAACTTGAAAACTTAACGTGTTTCATTTTCCTGTGGAATTATTTCATTTACGAGAGTCACTCGCTCTCTTGTAACATCTTTTGAAATGAATACCACTCGTTTCTTAAACTGCTTTTCCGCAAGCTTCCAACTTTAGTTAATGGTTTTTCCAAATTGTTAATCTAAGCCTAGATACTGAATTTAAGATTTGAATTTGTTAAGACACGCCCCGATAAACAAGTGCTTTCTAGATCTACCTTACCGCAAAAATACTTCTTGTTGTCGGCTCGACCATTCGATAATTCAAAAAATTGCATCTTTTAAGAAACACTGAACTAAAGAAGCTTGAAATGGAGTAGGCCTTTTCCATTTCATGAGAAAAAAGAAAGAGAAATATCTCGCCTATCAGAAGGCTATATCTTCATGTTGGAAGAACGCCATGTTGCACTGTTGCTATGATAGATTCAGAAGCAAGCTGAATAGACTCAATTAGAAACTGAACTGTAAGCTAGAGAATATCTTTCAAAACAGCGATTGCACTCGGAACACAAACACTTACTTTGTCATGAACCTATTCAGTAAACTGCTGGACAAAGATTATTTTTGTTATCTAGGTTACGGATTAAGTTTTGTTTGCTCTGACAAAGAATCTAGCTGTTTTGATATTACAGGGTCATTCTCAAATTTTGAAAAGTGCAGTAAATTAACTAATAGTGAAGTTAACATCTGTAAAAGTTTAATGTATGCCAATTTTTCAAAACAAATGCGTCAAAAAATTCTTAAAGGGTTAATCATGGTTATTAGCTTATTGAAAAAAGAAAATGACATACATATTACTAAAGCAAATAAAACTAACCAGTTGTAATTATGGAAAAAGGCAATTATTTATCAAACTTAAATCATTTACTATATGATGGTACAAAATCCTTAAAACTCAGTAATAATCATCTAGAAATAGTTCATTCTCTCATCAAAAGGTTGTCATCACTGTGTCATTCGCTACCATATATGTATAGGCTAGCCAATTACATTAGCGAAACTCTCTAGTGATAATCATAGTGCTTTCACTGTGCTCTAACACATAGAAATTATCAAAATGCATAGATTCTTTTTTAAGCCAATTAGTGGTTAAGATATCAAATTCTAATATCATGAACATTTTAGATTTGATTAAAAAGCTTCATGATCTTCAAGTTGATTTTGATTCCATTTGGTAAGTTTTTGTGTTTCATGTTTGTTCACAAAAATTTCAGTTGATATCCTCTAATAATATTTGGTTAATTTCTTGGTTAATACTGATTACCTGATTCAAACTCTGTTTTAACTGAATTGATTAAATTGTGGGTAAAAGACTGTGTATTTAAATAATTGGAAAATATTATATTTTGATATTCTTTATTGCGATGAGTGACCTTGTTTCACCAGTAATGAAGACTGTTTACACGGAATTCTCTGAAGCATAACTACTAAAGGATATCTTACCCTCTAAAGGAATAAGCATTAATTGTGTTGATGATTTTCTTGTGTTTAGCTAAAAAATAAGAATTTAAAAATATTTTTCCCATTTCTTTGATATGTATTTCTTTCTATCAATTTAATGTAAAGATATGATTGGATGATGCCTTGTTTTAAGATTTCATGATCCATGATCATGAAAACATGTTGATGTTTTGCATATACAGAAAAACTACCAATGTTTGTCCATATTTTCAGTGTTACTCAGCTCAAAACTCCACAGCTATATCATTATCGTTCAAGTCGATATTTCATAGGGCATTACGTACAAAAAGTCCAGAGTTTAATGATGAAGAGTATGAAATGATATATATATATATTTTTTTATTCTAATCTAAAGTATCCTAGATCTTGATTAATAAACCCATTATGTTTGAGAGGAAATAATTTTCTACAATTTAACATAAACCTTCCCTTGATACTAAGAATCTTTTACTTCTCCCTTTAAGGATGACAATTTTGCATTACTTACTACGTTGCTTAAATCTTTTCAGGTAAATGTTGTCGTCTGCAAATAACACACTATAAAGGAAATCTTAATAAGGAACTCACCAGAAAATTAAAGTATGTTTTGTGTCGCTCAGACTGGTAAGCATCTTTGTGTCATACTTAAACAACATTGATATAGTATAAGAAGAAGACAAGAATCCAAGTTTTTTGACATATGTTAACAACTCTGACAACTGTAATGACTGGATTAATGCCAATTCAGTTATTAACTATAACTCCTTTACCACGAAAAATATCACTGAATATTTTATCATTAAATGCACAAATTGAAGGTGTATTCGTATAAGATACCTGTTTTTTAGGCAAAATCTATAAAGCATTCCCTTTCTTGTCGATTTAATGAAATTTATGACAGACATGTTTCTAGACCCTAACGCAACAACCAGAACACCAACATCCAGTGACGTTTCTTAAAAATCGCGTCTTTGCAAAGTAGCTTACTTGTATATCAACTGACGTTTCTATAACTCATTTCTGAATATCCCCTAAAGATGTGAACATTTCACGAAAGTACACTTTAGAACTTAACGAGTTTCATTTTCCTGTGGAATTACTGTATACACAAGATCAGGCGCACCCTTGTGGCATCTTTTGACATGGATACCACACGTTTCTTAAACTGCTTTTCTACAAGCTTTCTTGTCTTCAACCTCTCTTTACTGGTTTTTCAAAACTGTTAATCTAGGACCAGATACTGTAGTTACGATTTGAATTTTCTAAGGCACGCCCCGATAAGCAAGAGCTTTCTCGATCTAACTTATCCCAGCAATTGTTGTTTTTGTTGTCGGCTCGACCATTTGATAATTCATGAAATTGTATCTTTCAAGAAACACATTGAACTAATGAAGCTTGAAATGGAGTTGGCTTTTTCTATTTTAGGAGAAAAATTAGAAAAGATCGCGCCTATCAGAAGGCTATATCTACATATTGGAAGAAAACCATATTGTCATGTTGCTATAAGAGATCCAAAAGGAAGTTGAATAGGCTCAAATAGAAACCGAACTCTAAGCTAGACCATATCATTAAAAACAGTGATTGAACTAGGAACAAAAACCCTTTCTTTGTGATGATCCTATTCAGTAAACTGCTAGACAAAGATTCTTTTTTTGTTATCTAGGCTAAGGGTTAAGCTTTGTTTGCTCTGGCAGAGAATTTAGCTGTTTTGATATTACAAGGTCATTCTCTAAATTTGGAAAGTACAGTAAATTATCTAATGGTGAAGTTAACAATTGTAAAAGTTTAGTGCATGCCAGTTTCTCAAAATCATTGCTTCCAAATATCCTAAAAAGGTTAATCAGTGTCATTAGCTGATTAAAGAGCAAAATGACAAATATTACTAAAGCAAATAATAAAAATACGTTTTTGATTATGGAAGATGCAATGATTTATCAAAATGGAATGATCTACTATATGATGATACAACATACATGAAACTCAGTAACAATCATATAGAAATACTTAACTCTCTTTTCAAAAGGTTTTCATCACTGTGTCTTTCACTGCCATATATTCATGGGCTAAACAATTACAATAGCGAAACTTTCCAACAGGAATCATAGTGATTTGACTGCGCTCTAACACATAAACATTATCAAAATGTATAACTTTTTTATTAAGCAAACTAGTGCGTAAGATATCAAATTCTAATATAATGAACGTTTCAGAATCAATTAAAAAGCTTCATTATCTTCACGTTGATTTTTATTCCATTTGGTAAGTTTTGTGTAATATGCTTTTTCAGAAAAGTTCCAGTTGATGTCCTCATATAATATTTTTTTTAATTTTTTGGTTAATACGGATTACTTGATTCAAACTCTGATTTTATTGAATTAATTAAACTGTGGATAAAAGCCTGTGTATATAAATTCAGTGGAAAACATTATACTCAAATATTTGTTATTGCGATGAGTAACCCTCTTTCACCAGTAATGAGCACTGTTTACATGGAATTCTATGAAGCATAATTACTAAATGATATCTTACCCACTAAAACAATATGCATTAGTTGTGTAGATGATTTTCTTGTGTTTAGACAAAAAATGAAAAATTAAATGCATTTCTCCCATTACATTCATATATATTTACTTCAATCAACTTTTATGTAGATTTAAAAGATAATTGGATGTTACCCTTTTATTAAAATTGCATGATACATATTCATAAAAACATGTTTAGGTTTAGGATAAACAGAAAAACTATCAATGTTTGTTTATATTTTCAATATTACACAGCTCTAAATTAAAGTTTTTGCAATTCAGGTCAATGTTTATTAGGGTATCATGTATAAGAAGTCCTCAGTTTATTGATGATAAATCTGAAAAGATATATTTTATTACTTCCAAATTCAGGTATCCTATATCTTGATTAATAAATCCCTTAAGTTTGAAAAGGCATTATTATATCGACTTTAACATAAACCTTCTCTTAATACTAAGAATCTTTTACATCTCCCTTTCAGAGACAATTTTACATTACTTACTACGATGCTGAAATCTTTTTAGGTAAATGTAGTAGTCTGTAAAA
The DNA here is from genome assembly GCA_038088735.1 of Panulirus argus. Classification (NCBI taxonomy): domain Eukaryota; kingdom Metazoa; phylum Arthropoda; class Malacostraca; order Decapoda; family Palinuridae; genus Panulirus; species Panulirus argus. Next base: position 12,945 of record JAYMFT010333268.1, read on the forward strand.
AAACACAAGAAAAAGATATATTAAGAAGGAGCTCACCAGAAAATGAGAGTATGTTTTATGTCGCTCAGACAGGTAAGAATCTTTGTGTCATACTTAAACAACGTTGATGAAGTATAAGAAGAAAATAATCTAAGTTTTCTTAAAAACTGTTAAAAGCTCTGACAGTTGTAATGGCTGGATTAATGCTAATTTTTTTATTAACTGTTACTCCTTTACCACAAGAAATGTCAATGAATAGCTGATCATTAAATGCACAAATTGAAGGTATATACATATATGATACCTGTTTTGTAGGCACAATCTGTAAAGCGTTCCCTTTCTTGTCGATAAATGAAATTTATAGGAGCATGTTTCTGGACCCAAACGCACCAACAGAATACCACCATAAAGTGACGTTTCTTACCAACAGCGTGTTTGCAAATTCGCTTACTTATAAATCAACTGACGTTTCTATATCTCATCTTTTGATATCCCTTGATGATGTGATCATTACACGAATGTGCACTTAAGAACTTAATGTTTTTCATTTTCCTGTGGAATTATTGCATATCTTAGATTACGCACACCCTTCTGAAATCTTTTGAAATGGATACCACACGTTTCTTAAACTGCTTTTCCACAAGCTTCCCTGGTCTTTCACCAATCGTTACTGTTTGTTTTACAAATTGTTAATTTACGCCCAGATATTAAAGTTACGAATTGAATTTGTTAAGACACGCCACAATAAACAAGTGATTCCCAGATCTATCTTCCCGATCTTTTTGTCGGCTCGACCTTTTGATAATAGATAAAATTGCATCTTTTAAGAAGCATATTGAAATAAAAAAGCTTGAAATGGAATAGACTTTTTTTCATTTAAGAAAAAAAAAAGAAAGAAATTGCGCCTATCAGAAGGCTGTATCTACATATCACAGGTACGTCATGTAGCACTGTTGCCATAATAGATTTAAAATGAAGTTAGATAGGCTCAAATAAAAACCGAACTGTAAGCTATACCATATCAATGAAAACAGTGATTGCACTAGAAACAGAAACCCTTCCTTTATGATGAACCTATTCAGTAAACTGCAGGACAAAGATTTTTTTTTCTTTTTTTATCTAAGCCACGGATTAAGTTTGGTTTGCTCTGACAAACAATTTAGCTGTTTTGATATTACAAAGTCATTCTCTAATTTTGGAAAGTACAGTAAATTATCTAATGGTGAAGTTCAACATTTGTAAAAGTTTAGTGTATGCCAATTTCTCAAAATCAATGCTTCCAAATATACCAAAAAACGTAAATTATTCTTATAAGCTTATCAAAAAAGAAAATGACAGACATTTTACTTAAGTAAATAAGACAAACAAGTTTATGATTATGGAAAAAGGCAATTATTTATCAAAAATGAATATCTACTATATGATGATACAGCATACATCAAACTCAGTAATAAACATATAGAAATAGTTAAGTCTCTCATCAAAAGGTTTTCATCACTGTGTCCTTCACTACCATATCTTTATGGGCTAACCAATTAAAATAACAAAACTTTTCCCCAAGAATGATAATAATTTCCCTACACTCGAACACATAGAAATTATCAAAATATATAGTTTCTTAATTAAGCCAATTAGTGGGTAAGACATCAAACTCTAATATCATGACCACTGTAGATTTAGTCAAAAATCTTCATGATCTTCACGTTGATTTTGATTCCATTTGGTAAGTTTTTGTGTCTTATGATTGTACACAAAAGTTCCAGTTGATGTGGTCCTATAATATTTGGTTATTTCTTGGTTAACAATGATTACCTGCTTCAAATTTTATTTTTAATGAATTGAGTAAATTGAGAATGAAATAATATGTATTTGAAATTATTGGAAAATATTATGATCAAATTGGTTTTATTGCGATGATTAACCCTTTCTTACCAGTAACGAGCAATGTTTACATGGAGTTCTTTGAAGCATAATTACTAAAGGATATCTTACCCTTTAAAGTAATATTCATTAGTTGTGTAGATGATTTTCTTGTGTTTAGCCAAAAAATGAAAATTCAAAAGCATTTCTCTTTTCACTTTAATATATATTTCCTTCTATCAAATTCAATGTACATTTGATATATAATTGGATGTTCCCATTTCATTAAGATTGCATGATCCACATTCATAAAAACATGTTTATGTTTAGCATATACAGAAAAATTACCGATGTTTGATCATATTTTTGATATTATTCAGCCCAAAATTACACTTAGTTTATTTTCATTCAAGTCCATGTTCCTTAGGGCATTACGTATATGAAGTCCGGAGTTTATTGATGATGAGTTTGAAAAGAATTATTTTATTTGTTCCAAGTTAAGGTATCCTATATCTTGATTAATAAATCCCTTAACCTTGAAAAGAAATCATTTTATACACTTTAACATAAACCTTCCCTTGATACTAAGAATCGTTAACTTCTCCCATTTAGTGACAATTTTACATTACCTATTACGTTGCATAGGTCTTTTCAGGTAAATGTATTAATCTGTGAAAAAAAACATGAAAAAAATATCTTAATAAGAAACTCACCATATATTTAATATATTTTATGTCGCTCAGACTGGTAAGTATCTTTGTGTCATACTTAAACAGAATTGATACAGTGTAAGAAGATGATAGGAATCCAAGTTCTCTTTAAACATGCTAAAAACTCTGAAAACTGTTATGACTGGATTAATGCCAATTCAGTTATTAACTGTAACTTCTTTACCACGAGAAATATATCTGAATATTCTATCATTAAATGCACAAATTGAAGGTATATACATATATGATACTAATTTTGTAGGCACAATCTGTAAAGCGTTCCCTTTATTGTCGATATCATAAAATTCATGACAAGCATGTTTATAAACCGGAACGCACCAACCAGAAAACCACAATCCAATAACGTTTCTTACCAATAGCTTCTTTACAAAGTCGCTTACTTGTATATCAACCGACGTTTCTATATCTAATTTTAGAATATCCATTGATGATGTAATCATTTCACGAAAGTGCAACTGAGAACTAAACGTGTTTCATTTTCTAGTGGACTTATTTCATTTACTAGATACTCGCACCCTTGTAACATCTTTGGACATGAATAGCACACGTTTCTTATACTTCTTTTTCACAAGCTTACCTGGTCTTCCGACTTTCGTTACTGGTTTTTCCAAATTGTTAATCTAGGCTTAGATATTAAATTTAGGATTTAAATTTGTTAAGACACGCCCCGACAAACAAGTACTTTCTAGATCTACCTTACCGAAGGAATACTTCTTGTTGTCGGCTCGACATTTTGATACTTTAAGAAATAGCATCTTTTAAGAAACACTTTGAACTAAAGAAGCTTGGAATCAAGTAGGCCTTTTCCATTTCAGGAGAAAGAAAAAAAATGTAGCGCCTATCAGAAGGCTATATTTATATATTTGAAGAACTCCAAGTTGCATTATTGCTATGATAAATTCAGAAGGAAGTTGAATAGGCTCAGATAGAAACTGAACTCTAAACTAGAGAATATAATTCAAAACAACGATTGCACTACGAACACAAACACTTACTTTGTCATGAACCTATTCAGTAAACTGCTGGACAAAGACTGTTTTTTGTTATCTAGGCTATAGATTAAGTTTTATTTGCTCTGACAAAGAATTTAGCTGTTTTGATATAACAAGGTCATTCTCTAATTTTGAAAAGTACAATAATTTAACTAATAGTAAAGTTAACATATATAAAAGTTTAATGTATGCCAATTTTTCAAAACCAATAAGTCCAAATATTCTTAAAAGGTTAATCATTGTCATTAGCTATCAAAAAAAAAAAAAAGAAAATGACATACGTATTACTAAAATAATTAAGATAACACAATTGTAATTATGGAAAAAGGCAATTATTTATCAAACTTGAATAACATACTATATGATGATAAAATATTCTTGAAACTCAGTAATGCTTATCTAGAAAAAGTTAATTCTCTCATCAAAATGTTTTCATCACTCTGTCCTTCGCTACCATATATGTATGTTCTAACCAAATACGTTAGCGAAACATTTTAGCGAGAATCATAAGGATTTCACAGCGCTCTAACACATAGAAATTATCAAAATGCATAGTTTCTTTTTTAAACCAATTGGTAGGTTAGATATCAAATTGTAATATCATGAATATTTTTAATCTAATTAAAAAGTTTCATGACCTTCAGGTTGATTTTGATTCCATTTGGTAAGATTTTGTTTCATGTTTGTTCACAAACGTTCCAGTTGATATCCTCATAAAATATTTGGTTAATTTCTTGGTTACTACTGATTACCATATTCAAACTCTGTTTTAGTTGAATTTAAAATTTTCTGCTCTAATATTTTTTAATGCCATGATTGACTTGTTTCACCAGTAATGAGGACTGTTTCCACGGAATTCTTTGAAGCATAATTTCTAAAGGATATCTTACCCTCTAAAGGAATATGCATTTGTTGTGTAGATGCTTTTCTTCTGTTTAGCTAAAAGAATATAAATTTAAAGACATTTTCCCATTACTTTAATATATATTTCCTTCTATCAAGCTAATATAGAGTTGAGATATAATTGGATGTTGCCTTTTTATTAAGATTGCATGATCCATATTCACGAAAACATGCTAAGGTTTTACATATAAAAAAAAAAAATGTTTGTTCATAATTTCAATATCACTCAGCTCAAAATTCCAGAGTTATATTATTATCGTTCAAGTTAATATATCATAGGGCATTACGTACATGAAGTCCGGAGTTTATTGATGATGAGTATGAAATGATACATTTTATTGATTCCAATTCAAAGTATCCTAAATCATGATTAATAAATCCATTATGTTTGAAAGGAAATAATTCTAAACACTTTAACATAAACCTTCCCTTGATACTAAGAATCTTTTACTTCTCCCTTTCAGTGACAATTTTACGTTACTTTCTACGCTGCTTAAATCTTTTCAGGTAAATGTTGTCGTGTGCAAATAACACACTATTAATGATATCTTAAAAAGGAACTCACATAAAAATTAGAGTATGTTTTGTTTCGCGCAGACTGGTAAGTATCTTTGTGTCATACTTAAACAACATTGATATAGTATAAGGAGAAGACAAGAATTTAAATTTTCTGACACATGTTAACAACTCTGACAATTGTAATGATTGGATTAATGCCAATTCAGATATTAACTATAACTCCTTTACCACGAGAAATATCACTGAATATTTTATCATCAATTGAACAAATTGAAGGAATATACATATAAGATAACTGTTTTGTAGGCACAATCTATAAAGCGATCCCTTTCTTGTCGATTTAACGAAATTTATGATAGGCATGTTTCTAGACCCGAATGCACCAACCAAAACACCTCCATCCAGTGACGTTTCTTACCAATTGCATTTTTGCAAAGTCGCTTACTTGTATATCAAATGACGTTTCTATATCCATTTTTAATATCTCCTAATGATGTGATCATTTCACAAAAGTACATTTTAGAACTTAACTAGTTTCATTTTCCTCTGCAACTACTGTATACACAAGATCAGGCGTACCCTTGTGACATCTTATGACATGGATACTATCGTTTCTTAAACTGCTTTTCCACAAGCTTTCCTGGTCTTACACCTCTCGTTACTGGTTTTTCTAAATTGTTAATCTAGGCCCAGATACTGAAGTTACAATTTGTATTTTTTAAGGCACGCCCCCGATAAACAAGAGCTTTCTCGATTTAACTTATCGCAGCAATTGTTGTTTTTGTTGTCGGCACGACCATTTGATAATTCATAAAATTGCATCTTTCAAGAAACACATTGAACTAAAGAACCTTGAAATGGAGTAGACTTTTTCCATTTTAGGAGAAAAAATAAGAAAAATATCGCGCCTATCGGATGGCTTTATCTACATATTGGAAGAACACCATATTGCTCTGTTGCTATAATAGATTCAAAAGGTGGTTGAATAGGCTCATATAGAAACCGAACTCTAAGCTAGACCATATCATTGAAAAAAGTGATTGGACTAGGAACAGAATCCCTTTCCTTGTGATGAACCTATTCAGTAAACTACTAGACAAAGATTACTTTTTGTTATCTAGGCTAAGGATTAAGTTTTGTTTGCTAGGACAAAGAATTTAGCTGCTTTGACATTACAAGTTCATTCTCTGATTTTGGAAAGTACAGAAAACTATGCAATGGCTAAGTTAACAATTTTAAAAGTTTAGTGTATGCCAATTTCTCAAAATCATTGCCTCCAAATATACTAAAAGGGCAAATCAGTGGCATTAGCGGATTGTAAAAGAAAATTGTATACATATTTCTAAAGCAAATAAGAAAAAAACGTTTCTGATTATGGAAAAAGGCAATGCTTTATCAAAAATGATTGATCTACCACGTAGTAATAATTATCTAGAAATAGTTAATTCTCTCTTCAATAGGTTTTCATCACTATGTCTTTCACTACCATATATCTATGGGTTAAGCAATTACAATAGTGAAACTTTCCAGCAGGAATTATAGGAATTTGACTGTGATCTAACACATAGAAATTATCAAAATGTATAACTTCTTTATTAAGCCAATTAGTGGGTAAGATATCTACTTCTAATATCATGAACGTTTTAGATTTAATTTAAAAGCTTCATTATCTTCACGTTGATTTTGATTCCATTTGGTAAGTTTTTTGTATCATATTTGTTCAGAAAAGTACCAGTTGATGTCCTCATATAATATTTGGTTAATGTTTTGGTTAATACTCATTACCTGATTCAACAGCTGTTTTTATTGAATTAATTAAATTGTGGATAAAAGATTATACTCAAATATCATTTATTGCGATGAGTGACCCTCTTTCACCAATAATGAGCACTGTTTACATGGAATTCTTTGAAGCATAACTCCTAAAGAATATCTAATCTTCTAAAGCATTATGCATTACTTGTGTAGATGATTTTCTTGTGTTTAGCCGAAAAATAAAAATTCAAGAATACTTTTCCCATTACTTTTTATATATTTACTTCAATCAACTTTAATATAGAGTTAAAAGATAATTGGATGTGGTCTTTTAATTAATATTGCATGATCCATATTCAAAAACCATGTTTAGGTTTAGCTTATACAAAAAATTACCAATATTTGTTCATATTTTCAATATTACACAGCTCAAAAATAGAGTTAAATTATTGTGATTCAAGTCGATGTTTATTAGGGCATTACGTATATGAGGTCCTCAGTTTATTGATGATAAATCTGAAAAGATATATCTTATTGCTTCCAAGTTAAAGTATCCTATATCTTGATTAATAAATCCCTTAAGTTTGAAAAGAAATAATCTTATGCACTTTAACATAAACCTTCTCTTGATATTAAGATTCTTTTACATCTCTATTTCGGTGACAGTTTTACATTACTTACTACGTTGCTTAAATCTATCTAGTCGTCTGTAAAATAGATACGAAAAAGGATATTTTAATAATGAGCTCACCAGAATATTATAGTATGTTTTACGTCACTCAGACAGGTAAAAATATCTGTGTCATACTTAAATAACATTGATGAAGTATAAGAAGAAGACAGTAATCTAAGTTTTCTTTAAAAATGTTAAAAGCTCTGACAATTGTAATGACTAAATTAATGCTAATTTAGTTATTAACTGTTACTCCTTTACCACGCGAAATATCAATGAATAACTTATGATTAAATGCACAAACTGAAGGTATAGACATACATGATACCTTTTTTTTTTTTTTAGGCAAAATCTGTAAAGCATTCCCTTTCTTGTCGATAACTGAAATTTATGACAGGCATGTTTCTAGACTCGAACGCACCAACCAGAGCACCATCATCCAGTGACGTTTTTTATCAATAGCGTCTTTGCAAAGTCGCTTACTTGTATATCAACTGACGTTTCTATATCTCATTTTTTTAATATCCCTTGATGATGTGATCATTACACGAATATGCACTTGACAACTTAACTTTTTTCATTTTCCTGTGGAATTATTGCATATTCTAGATCACGCTCACCCTTGTGAAATCTTTTGATATGGATACCACACGTTTCTTAAACTGCTTTTCCAAAGGCTTCCCTGGTCTTCCACCAATCGTTACTGTTTTTTTTTACAAATCGTTAATTTAGGCTCAGATACAGAAGTTACGATTTAAATTTGTCAAGACACGCCACGATAAACAAGTGATTCCTAGATCTACATTCCCGAAACAATTGTTCTTTTTGTCGGCTCGACTTGTTGATAACTCATAAAATTGTATCTTTAAAGAAGCACATAGAAATTTAGAAGCTTGAAATGGAGTAGGCCTATCCATTGCAGGAAAAATAAACAAAAAATCACGCCAAACAGAGGGCTATATCTACATATTGGAAGTACGCCATGTTACACTGTTGCTATAATACATTAAAAATGAAGTTAGATAGGTTCAAATAACAACCGAACTGTAACCTATACCATATCATTGAAAACAGTGATTGCACTAGGAACAGAAAACATTCCTTTGTGATGAGCCTATTCAGTAAACTGCAGGACAAAGAGTCTTTTTTTTTTTTATCTAGGCTAAGGATTAAGTTTTCTTTGCTCTGACAAAGAATTTAGCAGTTTTGATATTAGAAGGTCATTCTCTAATTTTGGAAAATATAGTGAATTATCTAATGGTGAAGTTAACAATTGTAAAAGTTTAGTGTATGCCAGTGTCTGAAAATCATTGCCTCCAAATATAATAAAAAGGTTAATCAATGTTATCAGCTTATTGAAAAAGAAAATGCCAGACATTTTACTTAAGCAAATGAGACTAACACGTTTGCAATTATGGAAAAGGCAATTATTTATCAAAAATGAATGATCTACTGTATGATGCTGCACCATACTTGATAATCAGTAATAATCATCTAGAAATAGTTAATTCTCTCATCAAAAGGTTTTCATCGCTTTATCCTTAACTGTCATATATTTATGGGCTAACCGATTACAATAGCGAAACTTTCCAGCAAGAATGATAATGATTTCCCTGCACCCAAGTACACAGAAATTATCAAAATGCATAGTTTCTTTATTAAGCTAATTATTGGGTAAGATATCAAATTCAAATATCATGAGCGTTTTAGATTTAATAAAAGAACTTTATGATCTTCACGTTGATTTTAATTCCATTTTGTAATTTTTTGTGTCTTATGTTTGTTCACAAAAGTTCCAGTTTATGTCCTCCTAAAATATTTGGTTAATTCTTGGTTAATAATTACTTTATGCTTCAAACTTTGCTTTTACTAAATTGATTACATTGTGTATAAAATACTGTGTATTTAAATCTATTGGAAAATGTTAAGCTCAAATATGTTTTAATGCGATGATTAATCCTCTTTTACCAATTATGACCAATGTTTACATGAAATTCTTTGAAGCATAATTACTAAAGGATATTTAAGTTCTAAAGTAATATTCATTAGTTGTGTTCTTGTTTTGCCAAAAAATGAAAATTCAAAAACATTTCTCCTATTACTTTTGTATATATTTCCTTCTATCAAAATTAATGTACAGATGAAATATAATTGGATGTTCCCTTTTTATTAAGACTACATGATCCATGTTCATAAAAACATGTTTAGGTTTAGCATATACAGAAAAACTACCAATGTTGGTTCATATTTTCAATATTACTCAGCTCAAAATTAGTGTTAGTTTATTTTCACTCAAGTCGATGTTCCTCAGGGCATTACGTATACGAAGTCCGGATTATATTGATGATTAGTTTGAGAAGAATTATTTTATTGGTTCCAAGTTAAAGTATCCTATATCTTGATTAATAAATCTCATAAGCTTGAAAAGAGATCATTTTATACACTTAACATAAACCTTCCCTTGATACTAAGAATGTTTTACTTCTACCATTTAGTAACAGTTTTGCATGACTTACTACGTTATATAAATCTTTTCAGGTAAATGTATTTATCTGCAAAAGAAAAACGCTAACGATGATATCTTAATAATGAATTCACCAGATAATTATAGTATGTTTTATGTCGCTCAGACTGGTAAGTATCTTTTTGTCATGCTTAAACAAAATTGATTTTTCTTAAGATGATAAGAACCCAAGTTTTCAGTAATCATGTTAAAATCTCTGAAATTTGTAATGACTGAATTAATGCCAATTTATTTATTAACTGTAACTTTTTTAACACGAGAGATATATCTGAATATTCTATCATTAAATGCACAAATTGAAGGTATATATATATATATATATATATATATTATCCCAGGGGATAGGGGAGAAA
>JAYMFT010333379.1:0-23233 GCA_038088735.1 Panulirus argus
ACACACACACACACACACACACACACACACACACACACACACACACACACACACACACATGCACACACACACTTACTTTTAAAATACAAGACCAGCTTTGCCTGGATACAGGATTACGAGGGAGCAACTCACCAGAAAGCCTGTATTACTGGTAAGGGGAGGGATAATTACTTATATTGGCTTTCAAAGGTGGTGTAATGCCCATAATTTAGAGCTTTGTGGCAAATAGAAAGTCATTTTCTCAGAGAATGAATGAACTTGGTGACAGAAAAATTTGTTGCCAAGCATAAAAATTATCATCACAATTACTATAAACATCTTACTCACAAATACAAGAATATATATATATATATATATATATATATATATATATATATATATATATAGTGATTAACAGAGTTTTCTGCAAAATTTAGCAGTAATAAGGAGCTAAATTTCAAAATGACAACGATTAAGTACTTTATTTTGCAGACGCAACTACTCTGACCACAGCTGATCCATCTTTTAGTTTTGCTCTAAAATACATAGTGTTCTAAAATACATAGTGTTACTTTTAAAGTTTCAGCCATGTGACCATGGCTTTGAGCATCCTAAAATTCTGTAAGGAGCTGGTAGGAACTGTTGTTTCTCCTTAATGTTGGAATAATTGTTCATTGAAAGATAGAGCTGAGAAATTTGATATTCAGAGAACTGGTCTAGACAAAATTCCTCAATATAACATCCCTCACATAGCATCAACAAGAAGGAAGGACCGAAAACATCAACAAAAAAGAAGGACAGGCAATTTCAAGTGATAAGGCACCAGCAGATTTTTCATTTTGACTTTGAAGGTTTTCTTAGTAATGGAGGATTGATTAGAGGAGGGATGAGAAAAGAAACATCAGTGCTCTTTACAGTGCAGAAGCAGATGGGAAAAGTAGGACAACTTGTGGATGAAGGAAATGTTAGAACAACTTGCAGATAAAGTCAAGGAGCACAGAAAGTGTATGCAATTGCTTGTAGAGCTCAGGAAGTTAAGAAACACTGTAAATTAATAAAACTTAAAACCAGAGTGATAAAAGAAAACCATTACATAAAGTGTTTGTAGGGAGAGGAATAGACCAGGGAAGTAAACTGCCCATTACTCTTGGATCAGAGATTATGGAATGAAAAATTGGGCAAGAATTAGGAAATGATTTGGAGGCTTAGGAGGAAATTTCAGCAGAGCAAGGCTAGAAATGGAGCAGAAATCAGGGGGCACTGAATCAGAAGGACATAGTGTTTACATATTGGAATGATAGAGATGGCACTGTACTCTGTTTAAGATAGAGTTCAGCCAGAGAAGAAAGGATAGCAAAGGAGGAAGAGAGCTTAATGAACTGTTAGAGGCTGTGGTCATACTGAAAATGCAGTTCTTGAATCTTAAGGACCAAATGGCTTGTCCTCATAATCCATTCATCATGGAGTGTTTAGCCAGGTATTACAAAAAGAGGCTAGGAAAATTTCCAATGAGATATTCATCATGGTGTTTTCTTAGACCTGAAAGGTCAAGGAGGAGGAAATAAAATCATCGTCAGAAGGCAAAAAAGATGAGAGAACAACATATCCTTGTTATTAGCTCAGGAAAGTCAGAAAGTCAAAATAGTATGAGGCTCAGATTAAAGTTATTGTATACAGATGCAAATGAATTAGTAGGAAATGGAAAAGAACTGAAGTTGAAGGACTGCATCAGGGAAAACAAACCCAATTTTATCGTAATAGTAGAGACATAACTTATTGAAGAGATAAGAGCTGACCTAATCTGTTTGATAGGGTATTTGGTGGCAAAGAGGGAAAGGGATGATACAGGTGGAGGGAGATTGACCTCTTATGAAGGAATAACATTAAATTTCAAGAAATGGTAGTGGAATATCCATTCAAGCAATACGCAATGCCGAGCAACTGCGAATAAAACTTCCATAGTGATGTCGATTGATTGTAATCCTCCAAGCAGTTGCAGTGACCCAGAAAATAATTTCATTGCAAACCAAGGACAGAACAATTAGGATGATACAGGAGGCAGGGAAACATGTGCTCCTTAAAGAATGTAAAGTCCAAATACCAAGAGGATAAAGAAATAGATTGGGAAATGACTATAACAAGATAAGGGAGGAGGATCATAGAATCTTTCAAGAAAAGTGTTGTTTATAAGCCATGGGAAAATTCAAAACTTTTCCAAAAAATTATCAGGAATATATTGTCAGGTAAAGAGTAACTCATCATGCTGAGGGATTCAAGAAGAAAGAGCTAAGTCATGTTCGAAACCTTATTCACAGTAGAGGAAACTGTACCCCCAAAACCAGCAAGATGGGATGGGTAAAAAGAATAGGAAAGCACTGAAATTATTAAAAATGATGTAAGTAGACTGTTTAAGGGTTTTGGCATATATGAGGCACATCTTCATGATTGCATCTTCCCTTATGTTCAAAAAATATGTTCAGAAACACTTGACAACCTACTTGAAATATTGTTCAAGAAATCATTGGAAGAGGATATATTGCAATAGAATTGGAAGAGACCAGATGTCGTGCCTGTCTCTAAGAAGGTAAAAAAATGCCGTGAATTACAGATCATTCTCATTGTTGAGTTCTATTTGTGAAATAATGGGGAAAAGATAAACAGAAAGAAAGTGGGTGATTAGTGGTAAAGGAGAGACTATGCATGCGAGAGACAGCATGGGTTTTGGAAAAGTAGGTCATATGTAACAAACCCCTTGGCTTTCATGGAAGTGTGAGCCCTATATTAAACAATAGAGGCTGGGTGGCTATTGTGTTCTTGGAGTCTCAAACAGCTTTTGACACTGTATCACACTGGAGGTTGGTAAAGAACATAAAGGCAGGCATGAGGGGATGACTCCACTGGATAGAAAGCTTAGTGGAAGGGAACAAAAGATGCATTTCAGAGCAGTCTGAAAAACTGCAAGGCTATGTCTTTAGACTTGCTATTCCTGATCTCTCTTAATGACTTGGAATCATACTTAAACATGTTTGCAGATGATGCTAAGGTCATGAGAAAACTAAGGAATGATGAGGGTTGTATTAGCTTACAAAGGGACATAGAAAAGCTCCAGCTTTGGTCAAATACATAACAAATGAAATTCAGCTTGAGCAAATGCAAAGTAATGAGAATGGGACACTGAAAAAAGACCTCACTATGAATACAATTGGAGTAAACAACCTACAGGAATCTGCTTGCTAGAGATACCTGGGTTTGGCTTTATACCTAACCTTTCACCAGAACACTTTATCAGGAGAGTTATAATGAAGATGAACTATCTTCTGGTAATTATTAGACTTGCTTCTAAGTATGTGGATATAGAATTGTTCTGCTACCTGTTTACAACAGGCATAAGACCCAAATTTGAATATTTTTCTTATGTTTGGTCTCTACACTTGAAGAATAAAGAGCTAACTAATGTAGAAGATCCATAGTTGAGCAACAAAGATGGCTTATGAAATAAGAGAATAAGAAAGCCTTAAATTTGCTGATCTTAGAAAAGCAAAGAATAAAGGGAGACTTAATTTTCAAGTTTTTAAACCAGTTTGATGATGATGATGGTGAACAAAGCAACTAGAATCATGACAAGTAACTAAGCAAGAAACATGTGAAAAAGATGTAAAGAAACACCTTTATAGTGTCACAGTAGTTAATGAATTGAATAAGATATATGATGAAATTGCAGATGTTGACAATACACAGAAGTTTTAAAAGATGTAATGTAATAGAGAAATTTCTGGAGATCGAACCCCATGAGTGTAAAACTCCCTCCTCATCCTTTACTACTCAGTAATTACAAACACACACACAAGTGCACCAATTCACACTGTATACACACATGCACAGATGCATAACTGACTCTTAATCATAAGTATGGATACACACTGTCTGATTTGTTGATCCAGATATTTTATGTGACTTTTCAGTCTACAATATTTTTCCCCCCCTCTCCATTTGTCTTCCTCTTTCAGAGTCTTCTCTAACCTTTATAAATGTACTCTTGCTTTCTGACAAGACAAAGTGAATGATATAAAGTGATGGAAATATATTTCATCTAGACTTAATTTAAAGGTACCCTGTAACCTTGATTTACCTTAAATACTGATGCCTCTCCTTGATGATTATAACGCAAAGCCTCCTTACTATCGTACTTTTTCTAACTTTTTTTGGGGGTGGGAGGCATTTATTATTATAAATGATGGCAGAAATGGCTTCTGAACTTTTTAACTTCAAAATTTTAATGTAGCAAATTATTTTTTTCCATATTTGTTTGCCATTTTATGCATAGCAAGTTAGTAACAGGAACAAAAGAAGAATGGCCTTATTTGCTCATGTCCTATCTCTAGATGTCTTGTATAATGCACCAAAATCAGAGCCCCCTGTCCACAGCCAAGCCCTACGGACCTTTCTGTGGTTTCCTAACAGCTGGTTTAGCCCATTAACAGCACATCACCCTTTTTTATATCACATGACTTTATTTTGTTCTCTACTATGCATGCCTTACACCCTCATGCATGTTCAGGCCCTGATAACTCCAAGCCTCTAAGTCAATCTTTCTTCACTCATCCAATCCATATGTCCACACTATTTCATGTCACCCTGTTCTGCTTAACTTACTTCCATGCCTCCCTTGTACTCATCATTCCTTACACAATCAACCATCTTCACGTTGCACATAGTCCTCATGCATTTCATATCCAACAAATCCACCATCTTTCATTCCTTTTTATTAAGGGCCTATTACTTGCACTCATATAGCACTGCTGGGACAATTTTAGAGTATGATATAGTATAGTATAGGATAGCATAGCATAGCATAGTGTAGTAGCAAAATGTTATTATGAGAAATAAGTTTCATCAGTATAGTTGGCATGTTGTTTATGGTACAATAGTGACTGAGCATGTTAAAAGGATTAGTTAATCCCATGTTGTTGATGAACAAGGTGGGTTTAGAAAAGGAAGAAAATGTAAACCAGTTGTTTGCCCCTCAGCATTTAGTGGAGAAAATTTTAAAGAAAAGAAGAAAATATATGCAGATTTATGTATTTCAGAAAGGCATCTGAAAATGAATAGGAAACCTCTTTAGGAGTTCTAACTGTATGGTGTGCAGGAAAGACTTTCTAATGTTGTAAAGAGCTTTTACATAGGTGGTGGTGTATATGTGAGACTGATTAGTTAGAAATATATCTGAGAGTGTCTCAAGGTTGTCATTTATTGTTTTTATGGATGGGTTATTATGGGAGATGAGAGTGACGTGTTGATAGTGGTGCACTGCTTAATCACGGAGAAACAGAATAGAAGTTTAACTCTGAAGCTGTATGCATACGTTAGTGCCGTTAGCCAAATCCAGGTAAGAGTTGGATAGAATGATGAACTACGTTGATGAAATGAGTAGGAGGAGGTTTCGGAAAACTAAGGCAATAGTCTTTTAAGTGGTTAGGATACAACAGGGGCTATCAGTCTTCATTGTGAAGAATGAGAAGTAGTGGATGAATTTAGATATGGGGGAGCAAAGTTCAGTAATGATGATTGTGAGAAAGCTGAAGTTGCAAGTAGAATGATGCGATGGAGAATAGACTGAGATGAATTGAAAGTGAAGGAATACTTATCCCACATCTGATGTATGAATAAAAATAAGAGCAGTAGTGATTGGTAACTTGGGTTATATTGTTGGAATTAAGATGAGTGAAGAATGAAAAGATAGTATGATGTGAAGAACTTGTTAGAAGGGCACATGAATAAAAGTCTTTAGGATGATGTGATCATTTAGAATGTAAGGCAGATGATACAAAGGCTAGATGATGTATATTAGTTACAGGGGTGGAATGGTTGGATAAATGCAAGAGAATCATTTCATGCTGCAGAATGTATGAAGATGCTAGAGGAGTGGCTGCTATCAAATACAATTTTGTATATAAGGTTGGTATGTATGAATCAACTTGAATCTGATTAAAAATGTGGGAAGCATCTGATTGAAAATGTGGGAAGCCTCTGATTGAAAATGTGGGAAGCTTTTTTTTTTTTCTTTCTTTCTTTTTTCCCCATTGTTAAATTTAACATGGATTTGAAATGCGTATGATTTATTTCATAGGCTTTATTTACATGGTGCACTTTATGGAATTGGAAATGGAGTTAATGATGATAGATAGATGGATGGATACAATAGTTTTCTTGTTCATTCACCCTAGATTAAACGAACAGGATATTTTATCTTGTGTTCATGTTTAAAGATGAATTTGTCCATGTTTGTTCACACACACACACACACGAGATGTAAATTCCCTTGCAAATGTAGTAAGCTAGCTCAGTTTACTTCTAAACAGTATTTTATGTTATCTATATAATGTTCATTGACATATTGTTTATGTTCTATCAGAGAGAGCCTTTAAAATTCTACTATACATCACTGCAGAGCCAATCATGCTAGTATGGAAAATCAGATTATAATATAATTTTTTTGCTCAGTAAATTAACTTTATTCTGTAAGTGAATGAAAACAGTTGTTCGTGTCTGTATGGACTTAATAGAATGAGATAAAAAACAGATTTAAGACTGCTGTTCAGTCGCTGAGGCAAGTTTAATTGCTGTCTTTTTATTGCAGTTATCAACCAAAGTACTCACATTTATAAAATCAGTAACAATTAAAGTACTGTTCTGACACTAGAGAAGAGAATTAGGATTTTTTAGAACAATAATCTGTACTTTATATTCTCTTAATCAGTAATTAGGGTAAGTGCTTTAAGGGATTATGAACCCAAAGATCATGGGTTCTATTATGTGCATTACTTTATATGCTGAATACAGCGTGATAAAGAACAGTGACTTCTGATCTTAATACATATTTGCCTTTGTTCAGTCGTTTCTAAGTGTTAAATACCCTGAGTTAGAGTATGTTTTAAGTTTTAGAAGTTGAATTTAAACATGACTTGATTTATGCACACACATGCTTGATTTTGGGTGTTTTGTTCTGATGTTTCTATACTTTACTGAAAGATATAACCACTATTAGAAGCAGTGCATAACTTTGTGGTTAGCATTTGATTTTTAGGTTGCCATGCACATCCGTTTGCTGTTTGTTTTAGTATTCAGTGTGATTAGATGATCATGTTTGTTGTGCCTTTCACTCTGAGTTGCCGTTGTAAATGACACTTTGGATCCTATGAAATGGTATTTGGAGATTGTAGCTTTTATTAGCTCATTTTTTAATCGTTCTCTACTGAATGTTTTGTGTGTTTATTCTTTTGGCTGAGATGCTATCTTTTTTTACGTGTTATTTGTAAATTTCATTGAGCTTGCATTCTTATTCAGCAGAGATCAGGTGCCTTTACTTTCTTTATTGCATGTTGCCGTTTCATATTCAGTATGATTTGTGGTACAAGTTGCTTAGTTAGACACTTAACAAAGTAAGAATAACCAGAATGGAAGACTGCCCTCATATCTACTTATCTATACTGGGTCAACTTTTCCCAGGAACTGTATTAGTTTCATAAGAAAACAAGCAACTTCAGCATCCAAAGAGATCCACTTTTAAAGTGGAATATAGTGCCTGGCTCATAACCTCTTGTTTTTTAGCACTGCTCTTTCACTGATTTTACATCTGCCTTGTATGCCATGGTTTATGCAGTTGCCATTTAAATCATCCCATTTCTTGCAACTTAATGAAAATTATCCCTGCTTTCATTTTTGTACTGTTTCTTCTTTGTTATATGTAGCATCGATTCCACTATTTTATCATAAGAATACCTATGAGAAATTTATGCGATAATTGTGTTGAGAATGAGTTTTCATTCACTATTGTGTGTTTGCTGTTGGATGGGTTATAAACTAAAATGTCTATTGTGAGTTGGTGGGATATGAATAGAAGAGCATTTTGCTATGACATTGTTAGAATTTGCATAAAATATCTTAAAATATACTGAGATATTTTATTATTAAAAGACCATTTTTATACATCAGAAATATTAAGGTGATGTTTACCAATTCTTTTGCAAGCATGAAGCATGTGTCACAAGTCAATGATGTACCCTAATTGTCACGTGTCTCAAGTGCAACATATTTTGTAGGTATAGACATAGATCCACAAAACACGTAGCCCCAAGGTCCAAGTTAGTTATCCTGTTCTTGACATGCCTGCAAAAGCGATAGAAGAAATTGGTAGCAAAACAAAGGCTCTTTTCACACCCTTCACTCCCTTCAGCAACACACCGGATGGATAATAGGTAGAGAAAATACCTTGCTGGACTCATATACCAGAAGGAAACATTTTACAGGAAAGTCAGAAATTATAATGGACGTGAATATGTCATGCATTCCATCACCAGTGCCAGGCATTCTGACATTTTTGTCATAAAGACAGTAATAAAGTAATAAAGATAAACTTTCCGCTCCAGCCTCATGACATGCCATGATTATATTACTCTTTATGTGGAAGGATTAAAGAACAATTCCTTCATGTTTCCTTAAAGCAGGCTGTACAGGGTAATCAATGTTGATAGATTACAGCATCATGACCATGACACGACCAATGGCTGAGAAGGTAGCATAATATACTATTATATTTTGATGACTGATTGAAAGAATTATTCAGCATGGGATAGTAACAGGTGATGTCAAGCCTACTTTTAAACTTATTAACTATGTTGCCCTGAACAACTTGCTCTGGGAGCTTACTTAATGCATTGATGATGTCACTGGTAAAAAAATATTTTTTGCAATCCAGATTAACTTACTGATGTCTAAGTTTTAGTTCATCTCCTCTTGTTGGTAGCACTTCACAGGTTGGGATATAAGTGTAGATAGGCAAATGTATGAATGAGGAACAAGTGAAAATGGGTCCTTATGAGTGTAGAATGCCTTCCACACATTGTGCAAATAGGTAAAAATTGGAAGTAACATACAGATGGACAGACCAAGTAAAATCAGATAGACTTAGGCCAAGAAACAGACAGATGTCATTTATTGTGAAGTTGCTGAGTAAATGCCTAATAATTGTTGAAAATAGTATGAACACAAACCTCATTGATCTTAACAAGAAAATTGAAAATTTGAATAATGAAGAACTAATGAATGTAGGGGAGAAAGTGTTATATTTGATGAAAATAGATTCATCCAGCATATTGCAACAACACGGGCTTAGGATATCCCCTGGGTCATTATCCTTCCTTCCACTATCATTAATCTCTAACCACTGCAGTAATATAAATCTTTTGTACTTATGTAACATCATCATAAAATATGTTTTAGATAAGTTCATGTATTTTCACATTATGAATATAATACAAGAAAGAAGTTTTTTTAGTCACAAATTACACAATTGTATATAACATTTTCCCTTGCAAAACTGATGAGTTCTGTAAAAGACCCTAAACAGAAAATAAAAAGATGTACCTGATCCACCATCTCAGATTAGGAGTGAAGTTGTAGTAACAGATAAACAAAAAGATGGCTTGATGATGTCTTTCATCACACGAAACTCCCTCCCTCACACTAATGACAAAGATTCATTGTGTTCTTTATGCAGACATCTCAGCTTGTCTTTCCATCTGTCTGTATATCTGTTAATGATCTTATCTCTTTATCAGTCTTTTCAAATATAAGATGTAATGCTGGGAATATTGAAGAATGTATTTATGATGAGTAAGAAAATAGTTAAAACACCTGTAGTGCACGAAATGAGCAGCAAAAGAAAAAGGCATTTAAAATGATGATATTGTAAGTAAAATGACCCCATGGATATGTGTGGTTGCACATAACAGATGTTAAAGTAAAATTATATTTCAGAACGAATGAATAGAAGTAAAAAGTACATAATTTTCATGGATGTCACAAAAATTATTCTGAAGGTAATTAAGAAAGTGTAATATTTGATAGCAAGAGATTGACCATTGTGATGCATAACACTTGGGTAAGACTACCTCCAGACCCTAGGCCCGGCCACAATGACCACGCACGGTTGGGGCAGGAGTACTTAGGAGAATACACAGTTTTCAATGGAATAATGAAAATAAGAAATAGAAAAACTTCAGAGAAATTTTAGAGGTTGGTGATGGACTATGAAAGTACGTGAAAGGATAAAGCTTAGAGGAAATGTGAACAAGATTAAGTTAATGAGCTGCAGCAGGGAAATGAGACAGGATTTTTTTGAAAGTTTGAATGAGTAAGACATTGAGGATGTAGAGTGCTTGAGGTACCTGGGAGTAGACATAGCAGTGGATGGAACCATGGGGGATGAAGTAAATCACTGGGTGGGAGATGGGGCTAATGGTCCTGGATGCATTAACGAATATGTGGAAGGGGAGTCCAGTGTCTGTTAGGGCACAGATGGGAACAGTTATGGTTGAAGTTATAGTAATCTTGACAGTGTTGAATTGGTTTAAGTTGTGGACCTTGAATGCAGAAGAAAGGAAGGAAGACAAGTTGGAAGTAATATGCCATAAGACAGTGCGTGATGTGAGGAGGATTGATTGTGATGAAAGACAGTTGTGTGGTAGTAAGCTCAGTCTGATTAAGGGAGCTGTCCAGGGTGTGCTGAGATCATTCAGACCTATAGAGATGATTAGAAAAGATAAACTGACAAAGAGAATCTCTATGTACAAAGTGGAGGGAGTAAGAAGTATGCATGGTAAAAAATGCATCTTCCTGGATGGTTCCGATAAATTTAAAAGTTATCAGTATGATTCATGTTGTCTCGGTAGGGTTGGGGAGCATGAATGTGAGACAGATTTTCTAATGGTTATGGTAGTCCCATTTTATAGTTATTTTCTTTGAAATATGAAACCACTATTACATTTACAATATCGGGAAATCAGGTCAATGGACATTTTTCAAGATCCTTCATCTGTTGTATCATATTGTTTCACACAAAAAGCAGTTTAATGCACTTTACCATGTGTACTTCCCTAAAAGTATTTGAGATAAGATTTTCCCATAATGGCAGGGCTAGCATGAAGCACTCACCGCATGTTGTGCATGATGAATTATACTCTTTTTCTGTGCTACCTCTCCTCTTATGTATTTGTCTGTTCTTGGTTCATCAGGAACTGACTTCAGCCATGTGTCAAGTTTTCTTTTAATTGTTTCTGCAGCCACTTGATGCGTGCTTCTTATATCTCCTGGTATTGCATTAAATGCTCTTTCCAGCATTGTTGCAGGGGAATACCAGGAAGGATATGGGAGGATGGAATGAAGAAGGCTTTGATGGTATTGGGACCTCAACATTCAGGAGAGTGAGAGGCATACATGTGACAGAATGAATGAGTTTGACATTGTATACGGAGGGCGGTATTGTGCTGTAAGAAGGCTTTGGTTTTCAGTTTGCTATAAATGACATATAGAGAGTTGATTTACTGTATGCAAATACAGCTATTGCTTGTTTGTTCTTGACTTTTTAACATAAAGGCAATTTTTGAAGTAAGTTTTGTCATACATGCTCACCATTTTCTGCATTAGCAAGATAGCACCAGGAAATGAGATGAAGAAATGGCCTCATTCACTTTTATTTACTCTCATGATATCATATGTAATGCACTGAAACCATTGCCTCCTATCCTCAAGCAGGCCTCACAGTCTTTTCCGAGGTTCTCCCTGACCACATCTTATGCCTTGGTTCAACTGATTGACAGCAAGTCTTCTCCTGTAAACCTCATCACTCAATTCACTCTTTCCTTTGCATGCCTCACACCATTATGCATGTTTAGGCTTTGAGTCTTCAAAGCATCTATCACTCCATCCATCCACCTCCTCCATAGTTTTCCCCTTCTTTTTCCCTCCACTTCTGACATGTATACCCTCTTAGTCATCCTTTTCTCACTTATCATCTTTGTATGTCTAAACCATTTCAACACACCCCCTTCACCTCTCTCATTCATACTTATCTTACTACCGATACTCTCTCATACTCTTATCATTTCTTGCTCGATTAACTCTCTACTCCACATATTGTTCTCGAACATTTTATTTCCAATACTTTCTCCATATCCTTTACTTTTTTGTCTAAGTCCATGCTTCTCATCCATATAGCACCAACAGGACTACTGTATGATCAAGCATACTCATCTTTGCCCTTAAAGACAATGACCTCTTTTTCCACACAATCCTCAGTGTACCAAATACCTTTGCCCCCTCATCCACCAAATGACTCTCCTCAGCTCCCATGGTTTCATGGTTTTCTCTGTCCATTTTGTTTGCCCCAGTTCAGTCCATTGACAGTATATTGTGCCGTGTATACCACATCCTCCCAAATAACTCTATCACACACTTGCCCTACTCTCTGATGCATGTTCAGGCTGCATTCCCTCAAAGCACCTTTTACTCCATCCTTCCCCATTGTGCTCGTTCCTTCCACTTTTAACATGTATACCTTCTTAGTCAGCCTCTCCTCACTCATCCTGACATGTGTACCCTTTTAGTCAGCCTCTCTTCACTCAACCTAGCCATGTGTCCAAACAATTTCAGCACACACTCTTTAGCTCTTTCATCCATACTCCCTCTTACTATCACCTCTCTCTCTTACTTTATTATGTTTGATCAACCATCCTCACAGCAGATATTTTCCTCATACATTTAATTTCTGATACATCCACTCCCACCCCCCCATTATTTTTATGTAGGGCTCATGCTTCCCATTCTCAAAACACCATTGGGACTTCTATACCATCGAACATATCGACTTCTATACCATCGAACATATCGCCCTTACCCTCACAGACGTTACTTGTTTCACCCACTCTGTGGCTTACTTCACCTCCCCATGGTTCCATCCTCATCAGCATCCATTCCCAGGCACCTAACACTCTTAACTTCCTCCAGGTTCTCTCCATTCAAACTCACACTCCAACCAACCTGTTTCTTTCCATTGATAAATTAATTACTTTCATATTATTCACTTTAATTCTCTGTTTTCTCCTTTCATACACTCTCAAACTCTGCAGTTTCTCACTTTAATCTGTAACTTGAGCTGTGTCATTAGCAAATAGCAACTGACTCACCTACCATTCCCCCACCACAACAGACTACCCCTTTCACCAAGACCCTCGCATTGACTAACCTCATCACCCATCTGTAAATGGGTTAAACTGCACACACTCCTGCTGCAAAGTTACCTTTACCTGAAACCACTTGTCTTGCATCCTACTCACCCACTTGCCTTGCTGTATTGGGAAGAACTTCTCACTGCTTGTAGTAGCTCTTCCCCCATCTCATATATCTGCAGTACCTTCCACAGATCATCTCTATCAACCTTGACATGTGCTTTCTTGAGATCTATGGTGCCACATACAAATCTTACAGTTTCTCTGGGTATATCTGAGCACACATTCTTCAAGGTAAACACCTGATATACACATCCTCTACGGCTCCTTAAACTACATTGTTCCTCCCAAGTCTGAAGTTTTGTGCATGCTGCCATCCTCTTATTCACCACCTTTCCATATATCTTAGCATGAAAAGTCAACACACTTATTCCTTCTGCAATTTGAACATTAACTTTTGTTCCCCTTGTCTTTATAAAGTGGCACTATTCAGGCATTCTTCCCATCCTCAGGCACCTCGCCAAGTGCCATTCATGTATTAATCCTGTAATGTCACATTGTGTTACCTTTTCCAATCCTCAGATCTTGCATTTTTCGAGTTTTTGATAATACATTTATCCTTACAGTTTGCAAGATATTATATGACAGTGAAAAAGAAAAAACACTTTAGTAGTATATATCATTAACTGCTTTTAATGTAATATGTAGAATTTTGTAGATGTTTCAGCACAGTGCACTAAAGAGTGTGAGAGTTAGGCCGAGTGTTAGTATGTCAGTACCCTCTCATACCCTGGCAGGTGGATAACAGAGCAGTTTTTTCCTCTCACGATTATTAAGTGCATAGGCAGCAGTTTGCATTATAATGCTGTTTTGTTTCTTATGGGTTGCCAGTTATTTGTATGTAATTATACTTGCCTGTTAGGAAAGTTGCATTGTTGCACATTAGGTTTTGATTGGGTATTTCTGACTACTGTGGCTATACCCAAAGCGGACATGTCAGCACATCATTATAGTAATGCTGCCCTCAGCCCCTCCACCCCAGATGGTATAGTGCAGGTCACCTAAGCCCATAATTACCAATCTAGGTCCCTTCTTCATATTAGGAGGGACTGCTCCTGAGATGGACCCTCTTGACAAACAAGAAAAGTTTCATTCAGATGGAAATTATATGTGTTGTGGAAGGTGAAGAAGGCACAGATAATGCAGCTTCCTGTTTGCAGTTGTATAACTAGCAACCCTTTTGGGGTGCTGACAGTATAGGCTTGGGACTCAAACTCCCCTCCCTCGTGGAAGGTGAAGAAGGCACAGATAATGCAGCTTCCTGTTTGCAGTTGTATTACTAGCAACCCTTTTGGGGTGCTGACAGTATAGGCTTGGGACTTAAACCCCCCTCCCTCCCATTTTCAGTGGTACAGTTTACAGTTCCCCAGACACATGCATTAAGGTGACTGGAGGCCTTGGCTTTTGAACTTATAGAGCTTCAGCTTAGATTTACTGGAAAGACAGTTACTGCAGTCATGAAGGGCGTGGACACAGTAACAGTGACAACTGAGCTAGGACTTTTATACATGGTAGAGTTTGTTAATCTCCTCTTACTTGAGGATTTGATGAAGATTAAGGTTATTATTAAAAGCATCCTAATTTATTTGCCATTACAATTAATTAGGACAATGCTGTTCTCACCAAGGCTAGATGAAATGTGATTGGTGGTAGAGAGAAGAATCAGGTTGTTGCTTTGTGGGAGGGCCACTTACTGGAGGAGCAAGCTACGTTTCTAGCTGTTTCCCCTACAAGGTGGAATGCTTCATTTCGAGACTGGTTTTCTGTAGGAATTATTAACATTGGAGGCCCAAACCCCCTAGGCCCAGTGCTTAGATCCCTCACCACCGGTGGGCCGCCCTAGAGCATAGAGCCTACATCTCCTGAGTTGTAGGGAGGTTTAATTTCAAACAGAAACAACAACAGATACAGAGCTTGGCAGTGTGATTCTTGCTTGAGATGTGGTTTCTGCAGTGAACACTGGTTTAGCATGGTGCAAACTGGTTTGTTCAAGGGGAAAGGGTTCCCCCAGCTGTCTAAACTCTAGAAGTTACAATGTTTGGTTAACAGTGTGTCCTAGAAGGCCAAGATGGGAACTTTGAGTAGACCACCATTAGCAGTCATGCAAGAGAACTGACAAGAATCTCATTCAGGCTACAAAGCCATTTATACTTAATGATAGACTTTCCCTTACTATGGGGTGTATTTTGGCAAGACACAGCAGAAGGATGATAGTTTGTTGAGCTGTAAACTGAAGATACAAGAGAAGGATAATGGTGTGGTAAGTAGCATACCCAAGGAAACTGGTTACCAGTGCACTCAGGTACAAACAGGTGTGCTTCTTGACAGTCTTGTGACCCGACTGGAGACACTGGAAACTCGCATCAAGGAGCGAGTTGAACTCATGGAGCCCCAACATGCATGAGGGATTTTGACGTATGGAGAGGCTTTTCTGTTACTTAATGAGTACATTGAATGATTCCCAGGAAATTATTATCTGTATGGTGCCACAGTACTCTACAGGAACTGACTCTAATACTGATGTTATAAAGGGACCCTCTGACATTGGCTTTGGTTAATGTTTTCTCACAGGACTTTAGGGGGCCCATTTTAATTCTGGTCTTTCATATACATGGTGTTTCAGTATTCCTCTTTCATTATATTCCTTTTGTATTGTGGAACAGTTGTTACTTTATATGGAGTAAGCTTTATTCCTGGGTAAGTCAACATATTCATTTCATTATGCATTAATATCCTTATGTATTTTCTGTTGAACGTGTATACCTTACATGAGACTATCTACATATACCTGCACTGCCAGTTTCAACTGCATTACCATACTGTAGGCATCTCACTATAGTGGATGGGGTCCCCATTTCTCTTGAGAATAAACTTTTGAAAGCTGAAGGGCATGAGTGTCAGATGGGTCGTCAATGCATGTTTTATCATTTATTTTACCCTCACGAAAATATTGAGTACTTATTATTATTAATAAATTTTATCATATATGATAGTGCTTCCTTACTTTATGAATGTGATTCATTGATAGTTTTCTGATAGCAGAAAAACTCTAAATATTTGAGAAATTACCAACCACACTCATCAGATACAGTGTTGTCAAGGTCAGTCATATGCTGGCAACAATGCCTCCACTTGAATTAGAGTGCTGATTTTACTTCTAATGATAAGTCCCCCTGGTCCTTAACCAAAAGTTTCTTAATAGCTTTTGCAGTTTAACCATTCCTTCTTTCTTCTAACCTAATCAATATATAGCAAAATCTTCAGCTGATTAAGTCACTTTTTTTGTTCTATAGTCTCCTCTGATTCTACTCTGGTTGATTCCATATGTATTCTTCTTTCCTCATCTACTCCCTTTAAACCTATGCCTCCTCCTGTATTTACCTCATGCAGGGTCTTCTCAGGACTTTCCCAGCTTCACACGGACAAGGTGTATATCCTAAATGGCATCCCTCCTTGAATCCCAAGGAATTGTGCCTCTGAGCTTGCTTCAGTCCTTGCTTACCCATTTCATCTCTGTCTCATAATGTAAAATTTTCTTTGTTCGTGGGGGAATGCTTTGATGCAGCCCATCTCTAGGAATTGTTCATGGAGGAATGCTTTGATGCAGCCCATCTCTAGGAAAAAAGACCATTCTAACCTTTCTAGCTGTTGCCCTATTGCTTTCACTTTTGTCATCTCCATAATAAATGAAATTCCCTTTACCTTTCACTTTCCTAAACACTTAGAATCCCATTCTGTACTCTGTAATTACTAGTATGGCTTTTATGGTGCAAGGTTTACGGGTGATCTTCTGTGTGACTCATCTATGGTCCTCCTTACTCAGGGATTTTGATGCATCTTCAATTGTGGTCCTTAACTTTTCCAAAGAATATGACAGGTTATGGCATAAGTCTTTGCATTCTAAACTTCCATCCTTTGGCTTTTTTTGTTCCTTTCAGTTTTCTGAACCACTTCCTCTCAAGTCATCCTGTTTCAGTAGTCACTGTTGGAGTGACATCTTATTTTATCAACACTGTTGTCCTTTAGGGTACTACCTGTCACTCACTCTTTTTCTTCTCCCCATAAATAATCTTACTTCAGCATCTAACCCACTTCACTAATATGGTGATGATTCCACTCTACTTACTCCATTTCACTTCCATGCCTCATCTTTTTCTAATACTCGTTTTCTTTCTTATACTGAACACATTTCTCTTGATTTTGTCATGTTCAATATCATGGAATGGGGAAGCAATAACATAGTTAAATACAGGTTGCCAATCAAAAATCCGGCAACCTGGGGACCTCATGGCTGCCAAATTTTTTATTTTTCCTGAAAATGGATTGATTTCCTCCTGACTCTATATATGTTGTATATATTGTAACAGAAAATTATTACAGTACTTTAAAGAAAGAAAATTAAATGCTAAATGAAAACAAATGAACTTTTAATGTTAAACAACTAAATTAAATGGTTTGGGTGCAGTAAGATGATACAGTATTCTACTGATAACATGCTGGACTTACAGCACAATCTGAAGAATTTTCAATTAGGACTGTACCCAGTAGAAAAATTTAAATACAGGTTGTAGATGGGTTGTCAGGATCATCATCTCCATCTCTAACTGAAAACAGTGGCTAGCCAACCCAGGAATTTTTAAACTGTGCTCACCATGCAGGTACAGACCACACCGATATCCCTGCCGGAAAACTGATGGAACTGGAATAACAATTGCCAGATTTTTGATTGGCAACCTGTACAATACCAGGTGCCCTGCTAAGCAGTGTTTCATGGAGTAATGTTATGCACTAGCTTTGAGAAGTCTGGAACATTCCTGTAAAACAACATTAATGTATTGCAGTAAAGACAGATTTGTAAAGAAAAAAAAGAATTGTGTTTCACCATATAGAATATTCTTTTCCTCTAATGATATTTCAAGATTTTTTTTTCTTTTTCCATAATGCATTTCATAATGATGTCAGTACGTTTAGACTCATATCCCACCCACTGATGGTGAGCTTTTAAACAAAACTGTTTGTGATACATGTGCTTTTGCCGCAACTATCTCACTTTCACCTGCTTTTTAACGTGTGTTTGGAGAAAATCATTGAGGAAGGAAAATATACACCTCAACATATGTATAGTGTAAATGAGTCTAGCTTATTATGAAAAAGAATGCCAGGCAGAACATTCATTAGCAAAGAAGTAAAAGACTTCTCCAAGGTTAAAGGCCACCAAATATCACTTTATGCTTCTTCTTGGGGGAATGCTGTGGGAGATTTTAAGCATAAGCAAGCCCCCTTGTTTGTGTTCCTTTCAGAAAATCCCAGGGATATGAGGAGCTATCCCACTCCAGCAGCAATGCAAGCTCTCATAGCCAACATTTTCATTATTTTTTCAGTGAACTTTCATTCAATATCATCTAAATTACATTGTGACTGAGTGTGGCATACTGATGGTTAGCTATTTCATGTGTAGTCCATTATTGAGAGTGAGATTAGGAAAATTTTTGGTCAGGAACTTCATCCCCCACATCACGTGGGTTTCATTTCTTATACGACAATGGATTGCTAGAGCAGCAGATCTCCAGGAACATAACCTCATTGATAAGTGGAGCCTATTGGTATTTCTAAAACAATTTCTACTTGTACCTCATTTTAATGGCCTTTTATTTTCCCAGTTCAGTTTCATAACATCATGGTCCAACCATATCCTTCAATCTATCCTGGAAGCCCTACATAATCAACATTACACAGTCTGCTTCCATAAAGCTGGGGATACCTTATTTGTACCATAATTACTTATCTTTGAGCAGGTATTTCATATTTACGGGGATATCAGTTGCCCCATTAAGGATAACTGCTTACATATATAGGGTGGCTCTTCCTCCACCTCTTTTGAAGCCTGAATGGAATCAGAAGCCTTTATCGTATTAATTCTCCAGACATCACTTGTCTTCTGACCCCCCCATCTATCCACCATAATGCCTTTGCCCTCCTACTTTTATACAGGTATTATTTTGGTCCTTAATCTTGTAAGCTGTCTGCATGTGTCCTTACCAACAAGGCTTGGACCCATGACATGTGCATGGGTTTTCCTTCCCATTGTTTCTGTTGGGAGAACAGCCACATGATGATTCACCATTATGGTACCTCCTCCTCTTAATCAGTGAAGTTGTGGAACTGTTTTGCTTTTTCTTCATCTTTTTCCCTTTTCTTTAACATCTTTAGGATTCAAGTTTACAAACATCTAAGGTGCTCTGATAAATTTCTTTACTCTCTCTTACTCTATTATACTTTTACCATGATTGAGACATGTTTACCCATGCCATGTCATTGATTGTTAGAAAAAAAGAGCAAAGCATAAGCAGAGACTTGATCACAGTGTTCAAGTTTCTAAACCAGTTTGATGATTCATGGGATGTAAAGTAAAGCAACCGAAGGCCATTAGAAATTGAGCAGGACTTTTGTTAAGAAAGATATCAAGAACTAATTTTTAGTATCAAAGTAGTAGGTGAATGGAAGAAGCTGGGAAATGAAACTGTGAATATTGACATCATACAAAAGTTCAAAAACTATATGATGATAGAGAGATGGGGTCCCCACTTGTCTATACCTTCCTTCCCTCACTGTACATAGAGATAACTTAAACATTGCTTGCAGCCAAAGGATTATGAGAGATAGAAATGTGCATTTATATTGTTTTATCTTAAGATACAACTCAGATAATTCCAACTTGATGAAAAACTTTTGTTGCAGTAACAGCAAGAGGGTCTATAAAATTATTACAGACTGATCTCTATTAATGTTTGGGATGCATTCCTGATCCAAGAGCTCAATCTGAAAAATTCTGTATAAAGGGCAGTCAAAGCATGGCTTCAGTTGAAATGCATACCATCAGCACTACTGCTCATGTATAAGGGCTTCATTGGTATACTGGTAACAGCACAACTAATTATTGTGCATACATGATAGGTTTTTTAAATCAGTCATTGAATAATAAAAATTTTTTGATGATAGAAAAAGTGTATTTCGTCCGATCAACTTAACCATCAGCACACCTTATAACCTGCATATTTTACATTCAAACTGTTGCTTTACAATGAATACTTGCCCCCATTACGAGCATTAATACCATTAGGTCTTCTTCCACACATCATAGGCCTCTTATGTGCACAAAAGTAGACAAAAATACGATGAATAGAATGACCATAGTGTAGAAAACAGGGCTGCCAAGAGAGTGCTCTCCCCATACATTTTCAAAGGCAGTGTCACACACATTTTACTGCTTTGTCATTCTTCTTAGGCCTTGATTAACGTCTGCAGACATCTGGGTATGGAACTGGCAAGATTCCTGAAGTATTCTAGGTCCATGTGTTGGGTCCATAGGGTTTCGATCTGAATAAGGTGAGGCTCTGATGAGGTCTCGTGGGAAGCAGCCACCTGATCGTGCAGTCTGAGCACCTTTACCCCCAAGAAATCATATGTAAATACACATTTTCTTGCTTCCTGGCTAAAATTCAGGTGGATTGCTCTTGCTCACAGTTTAAAACACATCTTGGTGACCATATGTACAATGATTTAACCCTGAGAACTTCATATGCTTTTCCCCACCATAAACAAGGGACAGTTATAGATGGAAGTGTGCTAAAAGAGGTCTGTCTGTACAAGGGAGGTCCCTGACTTACAAATAGGTATGTCCATGGACTCTTCGTAAGTTGAAATATTCATGTCGGAAAATATAAAAAGATATGATAATTCACTTAAAATACCTAAATCTCACTGTAATAATGTATTAAGTAATTCATTCTATCGTTAATATAGTTATTTAAACATTGTATTAAGCAACACTTAATGAAAAAAATATGCACATTTAAGTAGTGTTAAGGTTCATAAGCATGAGTAATTGGTTGTATGTTAAACTAGTTTTTTTTAAGGTCATTCATAAGTAAGGGATGTTTGTAGGTCAGTTAATCATAAATCAGGGACTCCCTGTGCTTGAAAACGGGATCGAGAGTAAGAAGAGGGAGTAAAGGGTTTAATGATCTCAGAATGATAACTGGATAGAATGGGAATAGTGAAAATAATGAATGCAGTCCTGGTTTAGTTTGACCATATGAAAAGTATTAATTAAGGAAGGGCAAGTGAGAAATTGTATGTAAGAAAAGTGAAAAGAAAGAGTGGAAGGAGAAGGGGAAATTCAATGTAGGATGGAAGAACAGAGATAAAAGATATTGAATTGAAAGGGATGTAAACACACATAAAAGCATGTAATGTAAGGAATATCATTAGTAGTTGTATTGTTCGTCATAGCATCGTTTTTATCACTTAGAAATGGTCAACCGTGTTATTGTTGTTATAGTATTTTTGTTGTATTTTATATGCATTGAATTTTTAATTTATACACACAGAAGCTACAGATTGGTAAGAGTTCCCCATGGTTCCTTTCATCCCCAGGGAAATGCATATTGAGTTAATGTAGTGATGATATTCTAAAACAATGTATTTTTGGGCTTCAGCAGCGGCAGCAGCAGCAGCTGCAGCTGGTTATCCTCTTCGGCCACCAATGCTGCGACCAGGTGATCGGCCACCACCACCCTTACCTCCAGGATACCCTGCCCAAACCCACCATGCTGCTGCCTTAATGGGAAGATCGCTTGATGAACTTGCTCATATCACAGCAACCCATGCTCATGAACACCTGCAGAGACAGATGTTAATAGAAAGGGAGCGCTTCCCCCATCTGAACCTTGGAGGATACTTTAGACCTGACTATGGTCATGGTCGGTGAAATAACAGTAACGTTCGTAAGATAACTAGTATATCATATGTAGACTGAGAAACTCTTGTGTCAGCTGAGTATTGTGGGTGTTGTGTATGTCAATGTACAATTTGTAAAGGTTTCACACACAACCAAATCAGTTCTCAAGAACTCTTCAGCTGAGATTTCATTTGACATTGTTGAAAATGACATTGCTGTAAGTAGTACCAGTAATAGATGATCAGTTGGTACTGCCAAGACATTAATTTTAGCATGCTTAGATAAGATGACATGAAACAAATGAGTAAGTGACTGTTGAGATTGCATGTGACATTTGACATGATTAATATCCTTGGGTAGTAAGAATTCAATTTGTTGTTATTGTTGAACTTGATTGGAAAAGAATAAGCTGCTCTTTGTCCATTAAGGTAAATGAGAGGTGGAGCAAAACAGTATAGGTGCAATATATTCTTATTGTGCTTCTGTGCTTTTGCTGTTTTTCAAGTTATTATTTGGTTATACAGTAACTTATGATGGATGGTTATGGTCTAACTCTGGAATAGTACACTCCCATGCAGACACATTCTCACTCACTCTTTGTCTACTCTAACTCCCTGTCTCCCAACCATATGGCAAATCATGTTGTAGGTATTTTCTGTCTCTAGCCCTACCCCCAGGCAAAATCTTGTCTTAAGTAATTGTAGGTAGATACTCTCTCACTCTTGTTACAAGCATGCCCTTACAGATAGAGTATTGACATTACAAAGATGACCGTAATTGAAGAAGTGATCAGCTTAGAACTTGGCACCAGGACATTGGCAAAACCTATGAAGATGTTACAAAGTTGACAGTAACAACACTTGTGATGATGTTATTGAGATAAAACACTGATCGTCCCTTATAGCTGAGATACACAAAATGGCATACATAACTCTAGTACACATAGGGGATCCAAGTTAATGCCAAAAGAATATAGACTGGTTAGCCTAACATCTCACATAATCAAAATATATGAGTGATTAAAAAACTCATTATCAAACATTAATAAGAATTACATAAACTAAGGCCAGCAAGAATTTGTACCCAGTAAAAGTACACAATTGCAAGCACTAGTTCATTACAATAGCAAACGAAACTTTAATGCATGAGAAAGAAAGAAACACTTTTTTAAGGTTTTGCTGAAGGGTTTGACTGAGTAAACTACAAAGTTGTCATTACAAGTGGTGAGAGAAAATGGAAAGTGGATTAAAGAGTTTTTAACTATCAGAACTGATGCGGGAAACAGCAATCCAGTACAATAAATAATTAATAAAATATATATATATATCCCAGGGGATAGGGGAGAAAGAATACTTCCCACGTATTCCCTGCGTGTCGTAAGAGGCGACTA
>JAYMFT010333490.1:0-23222 GCA_038088735.1 Panulirus argus
TCAAGGTCCTTGAGGCGTGCAACAGGTGTGTTTATGTTGGAATAAGCACAAACACCACCTTTGAATCGGAAACGTGACTGGAGATTATAGTTAGATATGAAAAAGGGACTAGTGAGAACATCATTAGACAACTGTGTCTCAGGCAAAAGTAAGATATTAGGAGAGGTACTAGACAGATAGCGTTCAATTGAGGATAGATTACTAAAGAGACCACGAATGTTGGTGTAGTGAATAGAAAAAGAGGAAGGTCTCATAGAGAGGGAAAAGTCATGGGAGGGGCCGGTACTACTACTACTAGAGCCCTCCCTCTCATTGGCAGTAGTGCCAGGCTGAAACCTGGAGATTCTTAGCACCCCATGATGCCGGGGACTAAGGGCCACGGATTTGACGGACACTGTCATCATGATGCTTATAAATATTAGAGCGGATTCGAACTGACAAGAGTACTTATGTGAAAAAGTAATAATAACAAGCAAGGTATGATTAGATGTGTGGTTGTGTAGTGCTTGTCAGATGGCAGGACTAACTCGGTAGTCCCATTTTGATAATATGAATTTAACGTAGTTTACACACTGATTTCAGAATATGCCTTTTTTTTTTGGAGAAATCATAACAATACTTGAAATTATAAAATAAATGAATTAACACCTTAAACAGACGCTAACGTTTATCAACCTTTTACTTTCTACAATTTATGCTAACCTACCGTAGCGTAGCATAGCTGAATGTAAATTTCTGCATTTTTTTCGGTTTAGTTAACTGTGTATACATATTCTTTGTAGCAAGAATATAAAGTTCAATCGTAGTTTTGCATAATGATTTCAGAATATGCCTTTTTGGGTGGAAAATTATTAGAAATAAAGACTATAAGAAAATGAATTAGGCCTTAAATTTACTCAAAAGTACTTTTACTTTCTGCAACCTACCCAACCTAACAGCGTGTAGCCTAGCCTAACCTAACGTAGCGTAGCTAATGAACAGGATCATATTAATACCATATATCTAACGTAGTTTTGTACACAAATTTCAGGGTGATTTTTTTTGAGAGAAAAATTATTAGAAAGTACTTGAATTATGAAGAATGAATTAAAGTCTTAGATAGACCATAACTTTACCTAATTTAATTTAACATAGCGTAGCTTTGAAACGTAACCAACGAAATGTAGCCTAGTTTCGCTTTTATCATTGCACAATATTCATAAAGTGTACATGACATTTTCCGGCCTTTCTAATAATGTCTCAAAAACCATGAAATCATTGTATAAATCTGTGTAACATTCATTTTCATTACAAATGAACGACTTAAGTTACCAGAAAAGAGCCTTTTGTCTATATTTGCTATTATTTTTCAATAATAAATAGTTACTTTACCAATATGATTTGGTTTCTAGTTTGTATTTCTTTTGATGCTTTGCACGTATCAAGTGAAGAGCTTAGACAATACACAACCCATAACATATTCTTGTTTCTCCTGTCTCATAAAGTGCTCCATTCGCACTTTAACTGCAGCTCATCATGGTTCTGCGATACATGGCGATCAGCAACTTTCATCTGAGCATGGCTGATTGAGCCAGTAGGTATGTCGCTAGTTGCTGCCAGGATAGAAGAACTAACACCTTGGCACATCAAGTTCCAAGAGCCTGCCAGTGAGGAGTCTAAGATGGTCACACTTTTATTCTAGCCAATTTGAAAAGCATTTCGACTTGTTTATACTTGTGTTTTCCGTATACAGGACACTTTTGGTTAATAAAAGCTGCAGTTTCATTCCTGCTTTAATAAGTTCATTCAAAATTAATCCTCCTCACAGACTCAGCTATGCACTTATAGGCATAAGCCTCTCGGCCACGTCGCAAGATCACCTAGGCCACCAATGATACCATGTTTTCGTGGGTAACTTCCAAAAAGCCGCAGCTTAGCCTTATTTTCCTCCCCCAGATATTTCTTTTCGAATTCCACGCCTGCCCCTCTCTAACGTTTCATTGCATTAATCTAGTCCGCTATTTCCTGCTATAACCTCATCTTTGTTGTATGTTTGAGGTCCTGGCTCTAGCATTGCACCACCTCAGCGTTTCTGGTGAATAAAGCCACTACAGACTTATGTCGCCTTTCAGAGATCGAAACAAAATGTTCATATGTCCCATCTTCCATGGTTTAAACGTTAATGCACATCAGCTAACTCGCAACACACCAACCTGTTGCCAAACCTTAGCATACAACATGTTGGTGCCCTTGAAAATGGAGACTGCAGCCATCGCATGACCAATTTGACCAAGCCCATGGTATCGTCAACGAATAAGGCCCAAAATTTCAAGCGTACGTTCGTTTTATCGTGTGTATATTTTATGTAACTCGTTGACACTTGGCAACTGATGGCTCAGCCCGAGTCAGTGCACCACTGCAAAGGCAGACACATTCCCACACCTCCTCCGGTCAGGACTGCACCTCACTCCCACCACACTTCAGGTCCTGATGGGTGACCACTTTAAACCTAGAGACTACGTTGAATATTACCTTCACAAGAGAACAGTCTGGCCCACTCTTGAACGACCTGCCCGGTTACTTATATATATATATATATATATATATATATATATATATATATATATATATATATACTAAAAGCGATAAAACCGCTTCATTCTTAGTATTATTGTTACGACAAATGGCTTACGTGACTTTCAGACATCCCGTGACCGATCGGGCACGCCTCCCACCGTCCCCATCCTTCCTCACGCACTTCCAGCAGGTCGAGGTATTCAACAGTCATGGAAAACCATTATGAAAGTCATTAAGATACTAATGACGGCCTTGTACTGACTGATGGATGTCAATAACATGACTTTACATTAATTACCAACGTCGCTACCATGGAATTGAATTACAAAATAGTCATGAATGAGTGAATCTCTGGATGATGATATATGCTGCACACTCGTCTTCCTAATTACATCGTATTATAAGGGTGTTTTTCTAAGCTCTCATCTTCACTGCAATTCTATCTTCCCCATTACGTCATCACTGCACCCTCGACAAAAATGG
The DNA here is from genome assembly GCA_038088735.1 of Panulirus argus. Taxonomy (NCBI): domain Eukaryota; kingdom Metazoa; phylum Arthropoda; class Malacostraca; order Decapoda; family Palinuridae; genus Panulirus; species Panulirus argus. Next base: position 3,040 of record JAYMFT010333490.1, read on the forward strand.
TTTTTGAACCTGGTCCTCTATGGGTTAGTTCAACCACCATCTTCACACACCATTTTATGTCCCTCACTCACGTCCTATTCAAAGCGTGGTAGTGTCCAGCCCCAGTTTGATCTTGAGATATTTTATGATTAATCAACTAGTTACTGTTATGTCTCAAATTTGTACTTACACCCAAAAGTTCCCTAAACCCTCATCTGTACTACACCCTGAACACCCCGGTTATTTAATGTGATCCATAAAGTTAAAGTACCTCCTACGTCAACTGCACAGATACATGTACATCTTTGACCATCAGTTACCAAACTACGTCATCTGTCTGTCACCGTCTCTCCTACCTGTCATCTTCAACAAAGCTCCAGGTGCCTCTGTCCCCTGACCTGCCTACGTCACACGATTGACCGGTGTTTGTGATCAGACCGAAGTAAACTAGATCATTATAGATTAAAGTTATATTTGGTTCAATCCGCTTTGATCAAGTCTGGCTCAGACATTTGCCTCTCATTTGACCTCTGTTGCGCGGACGATCAACGTCTCACACGATCCGATCCGAAATGGAAGGATAAGACAGAGTGGAAGTCTTGTCATCCTCTGCAAAGACCTGAAGGTCCTTCGAGTAAACAAGAGCGCCCTGGGGCAACTGAGCGATTATTACAATTATTAGAATTAAGACTCCAGTTCTTTCTCTCCGTCTTTCAACTAGTAAAGGTACTGGGTAATCAGATCTCCGCCATAATCTCTGTCTCACCTTCAGCAGTAATCTTAAGGCTGTTAGGTAAACATACCTCCAGTATCTCTCTCTCTCTCTCTCTCTTTCTCTCGCTCGCGCGCGCTTTCAAAGCAGTAAAGTTTTTGTGTAATATAGGGCGGCATCTTCCATATCTTTCGCTGTATGGACTGAAAGATATATCAGAAATAATATTCACAGTAATGTTCTAAAGGAAACGATTTGTATCCCGCATACATAGAGCCTGGATAATCTTGTGACGTAGTAACCATCTATACTGTCATCACAGAACTATGTTGGTGCAGATAAGAGAGGCGATATAGCAGACAGAGCCTGGAGCCAAGAGCTTTTTATGTGACTGCCATTCACGTAAAGTACATCACATTTGGAAATGTTTGGAGGATTACACTTAAGAGACACTGAGCGTGTCACTGTTTGATTGACTATCTTGGCAAACATTATGTAGCAGTGAATATGGCACTGTACTTGGCACTGCACAGGATAAGACTAGATGTACATCCTTGCACAAAGGTAAACTTGTGTGAAAAATAACAAGCACACACAAACCATAAATCAACATGGGCCAGCCCGGGGTCGGACCTTACATGGGTTCGAATCCTGGGCGTGGCATTCGGCCTACACCCAACCCAGGTGCTTATCCTCCCTCCCGGGCTGGTCGTTAGAAGAGTACCTGGCTAAGGCTGGTGTGTGTGTGTGTGTGTGTGTGTGTGTGTGTAAACACAAGAGTAAAGACACGGTACATATATACAAGGTTAAGAGGCGAGGCAACACGAGTATATAAAAATCCCCGTAATACACAAAAAGTAATCATACACACACACACACACACACACTCACACATAGACAAATAGCACACACAAAAGCACCAAATGTTGTCCCAGTGCGAATTCATATAAAATAAGAAAACAGTACACCAACATATATATTACGAGACGTTTTACATATATATATATATATATATATATATATATATATATATATATATATATATATATATATTCCCTTCCACGTTATCAAAGGGGATATCTCCATCTCGCCAATTTGCTGTTATTTCCAAGCGTAAAGTTACTCTTTACAAAGGAAGCCAGGCAGACAGCAACCATCCTTTTGTTGTATCCATGACACAGTCCCCAGTACACATCTCTTTGCCGCTTCCTGACCCACCTCTCAACAGTTCGATCGCGTAACACACTTTCCCCCGCAATACCAGAAGTGTACTTGTACTGACCAAACCAAGGAAGAGATGTGAATGGGTGATCTGATCTGTTGCAGTCTTAGACATCGTAAAAGGAAAGACTAATGACCTTAATGACACACCACAAGACACATTCAAGTGGTTGTATACACGTTACTGTTGAATTAATCGCTGGCTATCACGACACACAGACCCGAACCACACCAGACAACAGCCATCCCGCCCTGCCCCGCCCGCTCCATGGGTTACGTCCTGATGTTTGTACTTGTAGAAACACGCGTTACGTGGGGACCAGACCTAAAGTCAGACAGACACCAAAGACACCATCAAGATGATCCCCAGACGTACCACGTCGGGAAAGTCATTCCAACGACACGACTAAACCAGAACAGTGGCTGTGCGCGCCGGTCCGCTCCTGTTGCAAATTAGAGAAGTACGGATTGGCAGCCACAAGTTGTGCGCTCGCCCACAGGTGTTCCTTGGGAGAAGCGAGACGGGCTGAGGTGAGCGTATCCAACCACAACTCTGGATCAAGATGTGGTCGTGAGTTTCCTCTCAGATTCCTTCATGTCTGAAATGCCCAGTGATGTTAAGGTGGTAACTGAAATATCATATTACTACACTACAGCCGCAGTTCCTCTGTCTCCTTCCAGTTACGGCAAAGAATTCGTATTTAACCTAAAGAAAAAAAATGCTTCATCAAGCGCTGATCTCCATTCTCGCCAGAATTCCATATTTTGAAGACACGACTGTTTAAATAATCAACGTCAAAATGACATAAATGATATACGGACACACACCACCTCAAGGAACAATTCTCATCGGATAAATCGAATGAACAAATGAACATAGTGGTGAGGCCTCTGGCGTTCGACTCTTGTTACATCATCTGGACAGGCGTAGGGTGAGGGATGATAGACTGAGGTACACAGTCAGATGAAATGCCTCAATGAAGGAGATACAAAATAAAATACTCAGAAGCTTCCTGTCAATAAAGAACCAGCAACGATGGTTTTAAACTTGATAAATCTAGATTCAGTAAGGATATAGGAGAGACTGATTTGGAAACAGGTGATGATGCGTGGATAGCGTTACTGAATATTACAGTAAGTACAAAAACTATGGGAACTTTCAAGTACAGATTAGATGGCTACATGAGTGAGAGCGGATGGGTGTCCAGCAAGTGTCGGGCTGTGCCAACCATCAGTCACGAGTGACGGGGGTTTCAGGAAAGTAATTAATTCTACAAACTTTCCAAATAATTTACATTATTGTTAAGGACTGTTCAAATTTGTGATACTATATTGCACTAAAGCCATGTACCATCACTATACGTTCAATAAGTTCTACTGACCACTTTAAATCACTGTCTTTTACATTATGCAAACGTACTTTTTAACCAATAACTTCACGTAGCAATAAGGCAACCATACTTTTCAACATTCTGTAACTGTGTCGAAATAAGAATTCAGATCTTTCGCCAGTTACAGTGTTATACACAATTTCTTCCACTTTGTTCATCAATTTCTTTGCTTCATTGTTTTCGCGCAATTGATCAGTTAGTGTATTAGCAACACATGCACCATATTTTTCACCACAGATAATTTCATATTTTTATGTATCCACCATATTGTTCACTAATCACTGCGTGTAGCGATAATGTACCTCCACTCAAAAGTGGAGGTTTCATTTAATTCGTACATAGGACATTTCCTAAGCCGGTCGAGTGAGTGCATAAACCCAAATAATTCACTAATTTCTCTAAATGGAACTTATTTCTGTATCACACGAACTGTGTCTAAATTTTTCTGGTAATATTATTTCATTTTATGTTTTCATTCAAATCATTTGCACTATAATATGTCACAGCGTGTTTACACTTTCACGGCAATTTGCATATATCCGCGTTAATAACATAATCGCATTAGAATTAATATTGTCTTCTTTCACTGGAGTGTCATCACTTATAAACTAATACATCACAACACCACCTGTACTACATTGTATATGTCCCACGTCTTGCCTCCTGGGAGGTCAGGGTACAACTGACTCTGCTGACCTGGTCCTTGGGCCTGGGCTGGGCAGGACCTGGTGGCGAAAGGTCATAACGAGCGGTTTGACCGTTGAACCGGAAGTTTGAGTGAGATATTGTTGACGAGTAAAAACCGGAAGTTTGATTGAGACATTGTTGACGAGTAAAAACCTTATGCCGGGTGTCTCGATTTCTGTTGTTATTGAAAGGTTGGCTTTTTCAACTCGACAATTAATGGTGTTTATTCATACATTCATTACCATCGTTGGGTTAGAATTATATTTGTGGATATGGGCCACGGGCGGTCGGAACAACTGTCTCAGCCATCCATGCTAACGAATGCACAGTACATAACCACACTATTTAAAAACCTATGACACAAGAACACGAATCAAATTTTATGAACAAAAAACACAGATCAAACCTGTAACAAGAACACGAATCAAATTCTGTGAACATAAACACAGGTCAAACCTGTAACAAGAACACGAATCAAAATTCTGCAACACAAAAACACACAGGCAACTTAAGCCATAAACATAGAATAGGGAAGCCAACAACAAACACACTTCGAAACATAAAAACATATCCAGGAACACAAGCTTACAACACAGACACCCTCACGTCCACTCTGGCAAATGGAGGTGTAACCACTACACTCACACGTATATTTTCGTCTCAGGAGCAAATTGGGCCGTGTTTCTCCCAGGTCTTTTACGTCAGCCTTTCCCCATTTCAGTTTCCATTTGCCACCTTGTAATTCATCTTTACACAGGAACCAAAACACACAATAACCATTATTCCGCAGTTCCTGTGCCTCTCGTCTCCAGTAAACGCCTCCTTCATGCTCCTCCTGACCCGCTCCCCTGCCAAATTCTAATTTACGTAATGTAGCTCGTGTTCTTCTACTCCACCATATTTAAGTCTGTCTTCATTTAATGAAGAACGGTAAATATCTCTCATTTTACACATGTGCTACAAGCGTGTAACGTTTCATAATGTCGTCCTACAAGTACAGTGACAGCAGGGAATAATGTTTCTTTTTATAATATACTTATGTCGATCTTGGATGAAGACTCTTCATTCCCTTATTTTTCTTGTATGTGTGCCTCACGTGAGTTTGATTGTGTTTTTATATGTAAATGTGTGTTGTGTTTGAGTATATATATGAGAGAGAGAGAGAGAGAGAGAGAGAGAGAGAGAGAGAGAGAGGAGAGGGGGAGAGGGAGGAGAAAAGTGTTAGTAATCCACAAGAAAAAGAAAATGAAAATATTATCCTGACATTTTCTGTTACATTTTCAGTATGAAAACGAGAATTTTTTTTTCTAGATCTGAGACAAACGTGCCCGAAATCCATAGTAGACAAATTGTACATAAATTCAATCACGTAAGTCAATAACCGAAAAAATCCTTATGATAAAAAACATATTCGAATACCAATGTGCATCATGTGATAATATCTTTACAAGTAATGAAGGATGCTCTTGCAAAAATAACAGAATAATTGTGAAATATAAATGTTACTATTTCCCACAGAACATATTGCTCAGCTCTACAATGATAATACAGCATTATGCACATTATGAGTTATTCATATCAAACTTGATGACAAATATATGGCTAATATCCTAAATCTAAAACCTGATACGTGAAGCTAAATATCAGATCTTTTTTTATTAGTCAAATGCTGTCTAACTCTGGCAGGTTTTGGTTTTGGACATAAGTCTTAACAGCATTTGTGTAAAGAAAGTGAGTAGGTCAGCCAGTTATACCTCTGAGGCATCATCAGCATCCTCAAACTCACTCCCACCCTCAGACACTGCCGAAATTGCTTCATAATCTACATCAGTTGTAGCCATCTCATCCTTGCTACTCATGATTGCTACGGGGAAAATGATATGTTTTGGAAATCATAACCACGAACATAGAACACTGTTTAGCAGCTTACTCTACAACCTCTGACATATATCAGCATGTAGGAGAAAATAAAGCATAATAGTTATATAGCAGGTGATAGATAGTGACTAATGAATGAATAACACCACGATCAACACACGAGTTGACACGAGAATAACATGGCTACTCAATCCCTGCGTAAACAGTCAGCTGACTGAACGGAAATAAACATGACACACTACGCTGCTTACACCCGTCATAACTTCTGGGTTATATATTTTTATAAGAGGATATAAAACATCCTTATAGTCAGGTAGGCCTCAGCTCTGCCATAACGAGGGTAAACAGTTCACTAGACTAACCATAATACTCCGAGAGGCACATTTCGGTTCAGTCCAGGATACGTCTACTCTGGCACCACCTACAAACTAAGGCTCTAGTAAGACGACTGAAGAACTGGCAGCCAAACTTACCAGCGCCCATCCAACACTGCTCACCCGCCGCCTACCTGAAAATAAAGAATGATGAATTTCATGAAGATGAAATGCAAGAAAATCCACAGATTTATTTACTATGAGCTATCCAATAAATGTAATGGGCACTACTGATCTCTTAGTAGCTGAACTATGTCTAACAAAGATCAGTTAGAGAAACAATATTTGTGTGACAAGTTTAAGAAACAATACTGCTCTCTCAGCAGCCAAACTGTCTCACACCGACAAGCATTCCTGAGCAAAATACTTTACCATATTTACCGACAACGATGGATGGAAATCGATACACTTTACATTGCAACTTCGAACATTTGTTGAGGACCCTTTGTGACCTGACACTTGTGAGGCACTCGTGATGGACTTGAGTGCATCTCTGGTGTATGTGTGAATATTTCATGAAGGTGTGAGGCACATGTGATTGACTTGAGAGTGTCTCACGTGTGTGTGTAACAACTGTGTAGGAGGAGTCTGTGTGGCTGGAATATGTAAGTGGAGTGTGGGTTTAATTTGTGGGGTATTAGTGTGTATGTATGTGTGTGTGTGTGTGTGTGTGTGTGTTTGTGTGTGTGTGTACGCAGTTTTAACTATCACAACTACCATTCGTCAACAACACTCGGTGTTAGCGTTCTGCACATCGCTATCCACTTATCTGTTTATTACTTCCATGCACCCTCTCCAGACCTGCGTCTAGCACCATTCCCTTCCCGACAAACACCACCAGCCTCTCCTCTCTACTGCAACCACTACCACCACTATCATCAGCCTCCCTTTTTTGCCTCATCACTATTTCCAGCAAGAAAAGTCCCCCTCCAACACCACCCATTCACTCTCTCTACACCATCAACTCCAATCTTCCTTCTCCACCACCGTCACCGACAACTTCCCCAGCCCTCCCTCCCACTCCACTTGACTCAAAAGAAAATCTGTGCAGTTTTAATCGTATCATTCTCCTTCTCAAAGCGAGTTCCGTAGCTCAAGTGGCTGTCGGTCCCCAGGCTAAAAAAAAAAAAAAAGGAAACTCATCAGCTTCTAGCTTTCTTGTCTGTGTTTGTCTCGGAGAAAAACTCCTATCTAAGAATACGTTCAGTTTCGTCTTTGTGACAGAAACTACTTTTACATACTGAGATAATAGAACACTCTTATTACTTATTCTGAATGGTTTTGACATCAAGACGAAAGTTGTGAGGAAATGTTAGAACAGTAGTTTTGGACGATATGATAAGCCAGGCAGGTCCCTGATTGACTGGGAACACAGGAAAAGCCAAATGGTCAATAGCCTCTTTAGGTGGTCCGGCTGGTACGGGAGAGCCGTCCAGATAGTAGGTGTTAGTCTTACATGTTCCATGAGTAAATAATAAGAGATGTTGGACAATATATCATACATATATTGTTCCATGATATGGTAATGCCTTAAGCTTAAGATAAAGTTCAAGGTTGTTTTTATGATAAACAGAGATATTAAATAAAAATAGCAAAAGAGTAAATTGAAGCAAGGACAGGTAAGTGGTGCGTGACATGAACCGGTTAAGAACATCACGTCTAAACTAAACATTTTACTTTGCATACCTATGCTTGATTTGAGTTTATAATGACGTCCTTCAAAACGAGTTAATCTGTTTTAGTACTCAAAACGTATATCATATATATAATAGGTACGATATTTTTCCTAACTAACTGATGATGCGGTTCATGTCCATGCCTAGCAAGGCACAACTCTGGACTTGAGTTCCATAGTGTAAGCAGCAATACTAGAATATATTTGACCCATGTTTGAGGTATATCAAACCTTTTTATGCAGTTACAGTAACTGATATCACTTACATTACTTAGTAAAGAAAATCTTCGTAGGAACGTTGAATAAAAAAAAAGAAAAACCTCACTGCCACACACCAGTCTGGTCACGGCTTAGAGACTCCACCACACTTCAACTCCTGATGGGTGACCACTCTAACCCCAAGACTACGCTGAATATTACCTTCACAAGAGAACAGTCTGGCCCAGCCTGGAACGACCTGCCTACCCGGTTTCTGGACTGACCGGCCTACCCTGCGCCGGCTACCATGTCGGGAAATAACAACGCCTTACCACTTGCACGGGCCTGCCCTCGTCACCCTGTCTATGGCCTGGTACTTTGGTTAATAAATGTTTGGTATTGTTATGGTCAAACTAGTTATATACAGTATATAATGAGGTTACCTTCCCTTCCGCTGGGCACAAGTTGGTGTAACTATTGTCATTTGTACTGAAAGAAGACTACATTATATCTTCTATGTCAGGAAGAAAGAATGTTAGATTCATATGAGTGATTCTGTAGAGCCATGTCAGGAAATTTAGTATCTTACAGTTACTGGCACGTAAGAATAGCCACTGGTTTGGAAACAAGGTTGTCGATGAATGGAACAGTATGCAGAATGTTTTCAGCATAACTAACTTGGAAGCATTAAACATAGCTTAGGGTAGGTATAGTAGCGGACACAAGTCCCGCTACAACTTGATGGAGGCAGTATCGAGCTGTTCTGAGAGCCGAGTACAGCGCAATATGTGAGGTTTCCAACAACACCACTTATCATGAACGACCAGAGGCGAAACTCGGTATTCCAAATTATTACTGTATATTGCTCTTACTTCAATATGCATGTTTTCCCCTCTCTAGTTGGCCTATAATGCTGATAATCTTGTGTGACCCCAGTGATAGCGGTGGTCCAAGTCTTTACCAGTCTCTTGGCAATATAATGGTTATTTGCCCGTAATGTGGGGATCTACAGCGCGATGTGCTCTGTGGTGATGAAAGAACAAGCAAGACGCCACCGTTTACGCCTTCTTAGAGTACAACAGACGCCCAATAATTTTCTACACCACACCAAACACTCGCTAGCCCTCCAGACCACACCAGACCCCAGCTGAACCCTTGTGAATAAACTAGGACTCCGCTGGCATTTTAGAGCATATCACATGCCCTGACTCGCTGGCTCTGTAGAGCACTACAAACCTCCACTGGGCTCCTACAGCATACCAGTCCGCCACTGGACCTCTGGACCACAAGCCCCGGTTAACCTGCAACACATCAGCTCCCCGGTGGCCATCTGTGGGACGTTGCTAATTAGAAAAATAAAAGGGATATCGCACTGTAGTAACAAACAGTTTCACTATCTTATGAAGTATTCTATAACTATGGCGTTGAACTAAGCACGTACTGTAAATAAGAGACAATGAGGCATCCAATACTGATTCCAACTCTCTATCCAACTTATTTTCCGTACGGTATTTGATATATTTTGTAAATTGAATATATATGTGATCATATTGTTTACTATAATTTTCATGTGTATGGAGAAACACTTTTGTTTTCCTTCCTTTTAATTGATCATGGCTAATGTTAATAGAATACTGGCAAAATTGATTCGGTGTGCCACGAGGATCAAGCTAACACGAAAATGTTCTGCGAATTAAAAGAATGTTAGGCAGCGCTGCATTGGACTGACCACGAAAGGTCATTTCGGCTCAGTCTTTGGTTGGACTCTGCGCACTTTCCGTCACAAATTCGACCATTTATTGAAGTCCATTTGTGACCTAACACTTGACTTCAACTTTCCTGGGTCAAGACAGATGTTTGTCTCTGGAAAATCAATGTAATTATTGTTTGTGAGTGCCTTGTGAAAGTGTGATGCACTTGTGATTGACTTGAGTGTGATGACTGTGCGGGAGGAGTCTGTGTGGCTGCAATATGTAAGCGGAGTGTGAGTCAGGTTTGTGGGACATTAGTGTGTGTGTGTGTGTGTGTGTGTGTGTGTGTGTGTGTAAATACGCCTTTGTAATTACTGCCACTACCATCCGTCAGAAAGACTGAGTGTTAAGTTCCCTTACCGCCCCTGGTCTTACACACCCACTCCATCTTTCATCCGAAGCCTTAACCACTACCAGCCTTCCTCTTCACCAACACTATCACCGCAAACTCTATCTCCATCAACTGTTTTGTTTCTCGTCCGATCCCCATCTCCACCAACAACAGCCCTATCTCCACCATCGCTAATCATCCTACTTCCCACCTTCCTTCTCCACCACCGCCACCAACTTCCCCAACGCCAGCCCTCCCCTCCGCTCCATCATCGCCACTCGACTCAAAAGAAATTTTTCGTTGCAGATTGAACGCTATCACTGGCGTTCTCACTGAGAGTTCCACGGTTCAAGTGGCTATCGATCTCCAGTCTCAAAGGAAACTCATCAGCTTTTGACTTTATATCTGTGTGTGTCTGGGAGAGAAGCCTCCATGTGAGATGGTTTTCAAATGTTGCTTTCTTAATAACACTAATAGAAACTTGTGTATACTGAGACAACACTGATAGAAACTTGTGTATACTGACAAAACACTGAAAAAATCTAGTGTATGCTGAGATAACAGTGATGGAAACGTGTATACTGAGGCAGCAATGATAGAAACTTGTGTATACTGAGACAACAGTGATAGGAACTTGTGTACACTGAGACAACAGTGATAGAAACTTGTGCATACTGAAACAAGAAGAGAGAATCTTGTGTATACTGAGATAACGCTGATAGATACGTGTGTATTCTGAAACAACACTGACAGAAACTTGTGTATACTGAGACAGCAGTGGGAAATACTTGTGTATACTGAGACAGCAAAGAAAAAACTTGTGTATACTGAGACAACAGTGATAGAAACTTCTTTAAACAGAGACAACACTGATAAAAACTTGTGTATACTGAGATAACAGTGATAGAATCTTGTGTATATTGAGACAACACTGATAGAAACTTGTGTATACTGAGACATCAGAGATAGAAACTTGTGCATACTTCGACAACAATGATAGAACTTGTGTTTGCTGAGACAAGTGATAGAAACTTGTGAATACTGAGAAAACAGTGATAGAAACTTATGTATGCAGACATAACACTGATAGAAACTTGTGTATACTGAAACAACAGTGATAGAATCTTCTGTATATTGAGACAACACTGATAGAAACTTTTGTATACTGAGACAACAGTGATAGAAACTTGTGTACAGTGAGGAACAGAGATAGAGACTTTTGTATACTGAGACAACAGTGATCAGAACCTGTGTGCACTGAGGCAACAGAGATAAACACTTGTGTATACTAAGACAGCAGTGATAGAAACTTGTGTATACTGAGACAACACTGATAGAAACTTGTGTATGCTGAGGCAACTGTGATAGAAACTTGTGTATACTGAGACAAAACTGATAGGAACTTGTGTATACTGAGACAACACTGATAGAAACTTGTGTATACTGAGACAACACTGATAGAAACTTGTGTATACTAAGACAACACTGATAGAAACTCGTGTATACTGAGACAACACTGATAGAAACTTGTGTATACTGAGAGAACACTGATAGAAACTTGTGTATACTGAGACAACTGTGATAGAAACTTGTGTATACTTTGTCATCATCAGGCCTGAGCAACACCTTCACCAGCCCAGTTGTATCAACACCTTTGCCTGAGCAACCAGTCCACCTGTGTCAACAACACCTTTACCTTGACTACACCTGAATGACACACTCGCCACCATTGTTGTGTCAGTGTGTCACCACCAAGACTAAACAACACCTCACCAGGCCACCTGTGTCACCATCTTTCTCATCACCAGCAGGTACCAACATCCTCGTCACCAAGCCTCAGTAACACCCTCGCCAACTGAATGGATGGATATACAGTATAACTGCTGACTTCCTGCCATACCACAGGTGAGGAACAAGAAACATCATCAGGTCATCTGAAAGTTACAGATAAAATACCCATATATAAACGAGTCCACCAAGATAGCCTTAACTGGAGGACGTAAAGTAATCCTTTTCCTTCCAAATGTTCCACATCGTCTCTGGTCACCTGGCTCAGAAGATGGTAAACTTATACGCCTGATTCCCTCACGTGCATTTCTAAGCTAGTTAGTGTCTGTACATGACCCAGTGTTAATATGTGGGATATTACATATCCTGAGACCAACTGGAATGACATCAGACAAGCTGTTGTCTCTGAATGGCTTACAATCACACATCTCCTGGAAGACACCTTTTCATAGTCTCACATTGTATTAAATGATATTCGCTTCACCTTATCCCGCCAGACACTGGGTTGTCGCATGTACTATTTTCTCCCCACCGTAGATGTGAATTTCCAGAGGGTATTATTGTTCACATGAACAGCGTTGTTCACTCCAGCGTTTCTTGATTATGTTAATCTTAACATATTTCGCCACGAGATACTATCATCTGAATTTACTTGTTACTCTCTTTATCTTCCTATTGAGCATCTTTATCGTACCTTCGCTTCTTCCCCAGGACACTGTGGAGGTCTCATCTCCATCCTCTCAGTAGCATTCTTCATGAGCTCATTAGAGCGCAGTCCTCTTAAGGACCGAATCTTTTGAACCATTAAGAGAGTGACTCTGGTGAATGATAAAAAAGAATAAGTTTCCGCTCGTGAAATTATCTCTTAGTCTGGTATCTTGAACAGAACTTTCCAAGACAATGATAAGAAAATATTACGCGAGACTGGAGTAGTTTCTACCTAAAGTCCAGATTCCCTTCAAGTTTTGATTTTCGTGGGGTTTCTGGAGGACAGCGTGGCAAGTAGACCTTCATGATCTCTTTAGAGACGCTGGACCACAGCAAGCGCATCAGGATCTAACTTCTGTAGGATCCAGTTCTTGCCTCTGATCAAGGTGGACCTTAGTAACCTTGTGGTGCCAACTTTCCCCAACCTCAACTTTGCCATAAACAGTCTTGAGAACCATACTACCCCACAGCTGCTTGACCAACTCCTGTTGTCAGATGCACACCAGAAGAAGATATCCATCAGGTAAAAACTTGGTGGCAAGGTTAGCATCGTCTCCGCAAATCCTTCTTCACCATCGTTCCTCAAACGATTCCTTGGCAGAATCCTTAACACATTTTGTCCCTTTAGTAAAACGGAATGAAACTTAATCTCTTTAAGCTCATGAAATCTTATCACTCAAGTTTTCTTTTTATTTTTTTTTGTCAGAAATTGAAGAATAAGAAAAAATCAAAAATATAAGTAGCTAAAAATAATACAACCACTTAAAGGCAAAGTTCAGTGACACACACACACACACACACACACACACACACACACACGCACGCACGCACACACACACGCACACACACACACACACACGCACACACACACACGATGACGATGAACGAATGTAAAACTCTCTTCCCGTAACACTGAAATTGATAATAATCACCCCCCCCACACACACACACAAAAAAAAAAATAAAAGGAAAAAAACGCACACCAACTTGCTAGAAGACTTAGGCAATCTTTAAAGTTGGTCTGATGCATGGTTGATGAAATTCAAGCCGAGTAGATTTAAAGTAATGAGAGAGGGACGTAATGAAAGAAGGCTTCATTTATACGTACGATTTGGCAGAGAATAACTTGGACGAATTGGTGTGTGTGTGAAAGGGACTTGGGAGTCGACATTGTACCTAACCTGTCGCTAGAGCTGCACTTTGGGAGAACAATAAAGGAGACGAACTGTCTACTGGCAAGTATGAGAACTGCACTCCGATACAAAGAGAGAGAAATACGCAGCTGCTATTCACATCCTACATTAGGCAAAAACTAGAATGTGCTTCTCAAGTTTGGTTTCCACGCCTGGAAAAGCAGAAAGAACCAATAGAGAAGGTTCAGAGGAGGGCAGCAAAGATGGCATCGGCATTATGGGAGCTGAGTTACAGTGAGAGGTTTGAGGTTTTTGATTTGTCCAATATAGAAGAAGAAAGAGTAAGAGAGATTTGATCACAGCTTTTAAGTTCTTTATCTGTTAGATGACGTCAATAGCGAGCAGTTCCCCGAAAGATGCAGACACACAACCACCAGGGGACAGAACATGAAACGAAGCAAATAAGTAATGTACACTAAAATGAATGAGTGAGTGACTGGCTGAGTGAGGAAACTGAGGATGTTGAAAGCATACAGATGTTTATAAAGTTGTATGACAGTAGAGACAATCCAAGAGAAGGGGCGTGATGGGTACAGGACTCCCTTCCCGTGAAGTACAAGTAGGTAATTTCAAGGAATAGGTCAATTAACTTTCAGAATTAACTAGTTAAGTTGGTTCGGGATTCCTAATTACTTAGGTAATCAATTGATCGGCGAAAGGTTAAGTGAATCGGATAAGCTGACCTAAACACTGGAAACGTAATTACGCACAGACACACACACCTACACTTAGGCTGGCATATGTGTGTGCTTACATACACACATATGAGTAAAGACGCGGTACACATAACAAAGTTAAGAGACCGGGCAACACGAGTTTAAAACTCCCTGTAATACACAAATAATGATCACATCCTCTGCTGTCGGGGGCTGGTCCATCACCTTACCTCACACGCACATAACCTTTGCTGGTGGCGGTAATAATAAAGCCCCCCTCCCCCCAGGGCGACTAGTTGGGAGAGATTTGGACTGTGATTGTTCTGGACCCTGGGCAAAGAATTCACAGTGTTGGGAATGTGAGGGCATGGAGACAGGGTTTCGAATCTAGAGACTGTGGGTGGACACAGAAATTCGTATCGATTCAGGGACACAGATTTACCAAGTAAAAACTTACTCATATTTCCGGATTTACTTGATGCAGCTGAAATAGGGTCACTTATTTATGGCGTATGGATTCAGGAGTTCGTGTGGAGAGGGCTTAAATCTAAGGACTCGAGTTTACATGGTGTGAATGGATTTAGGAGTTCTGATTGTCAGTGTTTGGATGTGTCGATGTGCTCGGATTTCGGTGGTTCTGATTCAAGGGGTCGAAGTTTATGGTTTGGATGCAGAGGGTTCGGGATCAGAGTTTTGGGAATTGAACAAGTTTGGATTCAGAGCTTGTATTTTAGGGGTTCTTTGGATTCAGAGGGTGTCGAGTCTGATGGCTGGGACTTGGGCAACTCAGATTCAGAATTATGCAGTTCAGTTTTAAGTGAAGAGAAAGGGCATAGTTCATAAACGTGAGACCAATAATATGTGGGTATTGGAAGATGACATTGTCGATCCTGTAAGCAATACTAATGTTCCTACCAGCCAACACAGGCCCTATGACCCAATACCATATATCTTCACTAGCTCCATGATAAGAAAGGATGAGAAGGGGAAACCACTCGGGTAATGACACCATACCTCTAGGTATTACCCTCAGAGAGTTAAACTCCCTGACCTTAAGTACACATGGGTAACCACACACACCACACACACACACACGCGTAACAAACAAACGCATCTATACTCATCAGGAAGAGTCAATATTTTGCTGTAGTAGTAACAGGTTGTTACTATCCCTCGTGGCACAGTTAACGTCCAGCCTGATATAACCACCCAAACTGGGTACCGTGGTGTGTGGTGCCTCCTTAACACTCTCAGGTCGGCTGACTCCCACTCGCTCAGGGTTTCGGGGTCTCGCTCGGCTTCACGCTACCCACAAACACCTTGACACCTTTCTGGATACATTTCGTTCTGAGATAGAAATATTCTGCGAGAAATTACGTGATAGTTTTTCTGTCATATATGTAAAAGTATATGACGTCTGTATAATCTATAAAACATAACTACTTAGTTATATCGCCTACAAATTTCGCCAGAATTAGCTCATAAAAATGTGAGGATGAGTAATGTAAAAAAAAAACTACCCAACCAGCGTCCTGGGTTTCGAGGTCTCGTTCAGTGATTCACTACCAGCGTCAAACACGTCTATAACTTCAGCGTCAAATTGCTTACCCCGTCATGGTCATCCAACGTCCTCAGTACGACTTCTGTATCCAAATGGATAGCACGATAATGTTTGGCCTCTATTTGCTGCCTCTTGTGATCTTCATGGCGTCAGCAACTGAACGTTTACAATTTATGAATGACTGCACACCAGACGGAGATGCTTTAAGATCGTTAGCCAATGTTCTTACTGGTGTGTAAACAATCTTCACATCACAGCACTCAGGTAACACTGCCTATGAACGCGTTTAAAACAATTATACAAATACAGACACACTGGCTGCATCCATACGACGCTAGTGATCTAGGTAAACCGATAGAAAGTTGGAACTTGGGCCAAGGATAAAGCATTTAGGAAGTATAACTATCCCACGTTACCGGTACTCTTGAAGAGTTGTCAAAAGTTGCCACCAGCGCCATCTTATTGGTAAGCAAGTAATCTATAAAGGAAAATGTGTGTAGGACACGTGAAAGAGCAAATCAGAGCGACACGTCACAGAAAACGCGCAGATGGGTCACTGTCTTAGACTGAACATCAATTAACTGATCTTTATTAGTTTGTGGAAATATGTATAAGTTTGTTTAATGTAGATCATTTAGTAGAAATACGCAAAAGATTTCTAACTTATTGAGTACTTATCTTTAAAAATCTAGTTTATAAGCTTCATGTAAACGTGTTTCATATGGTTTTAGCGCTTCATTCGTACGAGTTTTGGTCAATAGATTAAAGTTATGATATTCCAGTTAGCCGCTGACACTCGTGTGTGTAGAGCAAATGGTGGACGTGGGGTGAAGGGCTGTAGCAGAGAGCACTCACTTATGATTACTTACGACGAGATCTGGCCAAAGGGCAGGGCTAGCACGTAGTGATCACCGCAAGAAAGTCTAAGAGTGACGGAGAACTCGTGTGTAATTGTGTGAGTCACGTGTTAACAAGTGGCGTGTGTGAAACGGAGAGATTGAATTTGTGGAGTGAAGGCCAGCAGCCCACGTAGGGGCGAAGTGGAAGGAGAAGGCAGCCACCAAGGCCAGAGGAGGGATAGCCACTGAAGTGCCGGTAATAGCCCTGCCTAAGAGAGAGAAGAGAGAGAGACAGCAGACAGACAGACAGACAAACAGACAGAGACTAAAATGATCCACAAAACAGAATATATACATATTAATACTGTAATATCTAAGGAATAGTCTCAACGTGTACTGACACAGTAGTCTTGGAAAGACGCAGGAAATCAAGTTGATAATATACTACCAACAAAAAAATGATCAGCTAAGTAAAGGAGACAGAACCAGGAGACACAGACGAAAAATAATGAGACTTAAACCGCTGTGAACCTTAAGTACCCTTGTAATAGACGTTATAATATCATACACTTTTCAAGCTATTATGAGCTTTATGTTTAATCATGCTAGAGGTTAAGAGAACTGGCACCAGAGGGGGGAAGTATGTGACATGAAAGACCCAGATATAAACCTTATTTCTACCTATAAAGAAGGTTACAAACAAGTAAGAGTAAGGCCAATATGAACCCTATACCCACATGTGCTAGAGGCAATAACATCTGGCAGCAGGCGATAGCAACTCCGTAATCAAATATACGAAAAGCGATTTTTTTGTTTTCCTGCGTCATAAAGTTAAGATACACATTAACTTGTGTCACTTGGTGAGTCATGTGAGTGTGTAAAGTGATATATTAAGAATTGATATCAGTGTAGAAGGTTATGTTTCCATGACTACACTGGACACTGGCTGAGTGTATGCGAGTGTAAACTGAGAGGCTGTATGTACTTGACTCGCCCCCATGTAGATGGGGACGGGAGTTAAAGATGATAGTCTTGAATATAACTATTGAATATTCACCTTCCCGCCACTTGTTAAGTACTTGTATGTTTGATGGATGTGTTGAGCCTTCTGTATAAACATGTAGGTTCGTTAAGGTTAGTGTAGTTAATATGTCTATGATTATCCATAATTACAGAGTTTTTTTAAGGTGTGGAATATTCTTCATAATCATATACTTTCATTAAAGCTTGTTTGATGAAGGTAAATGGCACCGATAACTTTCTTTTAAAAATGTGCAGTTTGATTTACAATGATGGCTTTCGACCCAATGTGTGCGGGATATGGCAGTCATTATTCACATCAGGTGATGTTCTAAATGATTAGTAGCTTATCTATAATACTGGTAGGATCAAGGAAGGACAACTTAACCTAGTTCTATAAACAAGACTGACGGACGTGGTGACCTGTGACTGCTAGTACAAAAGACACGTGGAAAGACTGTTTCAGAAAAGGTGTTCGATGTTTATCGACTGGTGGTTTCAACTTGACGGTGACGGCCTTAAAGACCCTGGTAATCCGTTAGCTTACAAGTCCACCTAATCGACCCACCTACCAACTGCACGAACCATAGTACCTCGGCCTCTTATTTGTTCTTCTGTTTTCTCTTGATCATTCCCAACAACCCTCCAAGGAACGCCCTCCCCAAATTCTTCAACCCCTAACACCCGTCTCTCCAGTTTTAACAATAGATAATGGTATTCCTTATCCCTACCTTCAGCCTCTGGGAGCTACACTGACACCATTTGGTGAGCACCTGAACTTGTCTATTGTTATTGCTGTTAACAAATCCTTCACACGAGAAGATGACGGAGGTTTCAATGTAGCTGACTGCCAGAGACCAGCAAGATCTTGTAGGATGATGTGGTACATGACAATCACAATGCTGCCTAAAGTTTCCTTGAATTATATTCGAAAGTAACAGCGTTAACGTTACGAAACTAATGTCGACAGGGGAACGAGAAGGGAAGAGTAACATGCGAATAATACTGAACTTAAACTTACAATACTAAAGATATTTCGGGGAAAAAATGCAACTGGATGAGGACAAAAAATTGAGGCGATAAATATCGCGATAGGTGAAGTTCTGGGAAGGACGAAACACTGAATGATGCTAACGATTTTCAGAAATTCATCGAGTTTAGTGATGACATTGGCTGTGTGGGTCGACCTGATGATGACCACACCTGCCCTCCTGCCGGTTGAGGAGGTCTACACCTGCTGTCCTGACGCAGAGGTCCACAACTGCCTTGCTCTCCGTCCTGACGGGAGAGTAGGGCTTCGCCTGCCCCCTGATGAATGAGGAGAGCCACGCCCCACGTCAGGAGGGGTGTGGATGGTTGCTTCAGAAAGAGGAATATAGGACTCTTCCTGCTTCACAGAAGTAATATAGACCACACGGGTTCACAAGAGGATATAAAGGACACACCTGGCGTCAGAAATAGCGGTGGGAGGATCCATGGTCCTGTGATGGGAGGAGAGTGCAGGACTAAACGTCGTCAGGAGAGACGAGGTAGGGATTACCCTGGCAACATAATCAATAAAGTACTATTATGTGTGTGTGTGTGTGTGAGTGAGTGTATCAAGCAACAAGACAACTTCGCCATAGATGAAGCGAACGTTTGAACATGACATATCACATGAAATTGTATAACTCTTGATTTTAGAAAATGATCTCAAAAGCAAAACCTTTTTAAGTCTGATGGAGATCGGGGTAATGCCGCAATTAAGGGAGTAATTTGCAATTTACTAAATAGTGATGCATGTGCGTAGTTCCAAAGAGATTA
Source organism: Panulirus argus (assembly GCA_038088735.1). Lineage (NCBI taxonomy): Eukaryota > Metazoa > Arthropoda > Malacostraca > Decapoda > Palinuridae > Panulirus > Panulirus argus. Next base: position 22,805 of record JAYMFT010333490.1, read on the forward strand.
TGTGTTTTTAACAAGAAATTATACGATAAGTGGTGGAAGGATTTATGTCCAAAATTACATTCAGAATGATAAAAAATTTCCGGCACATTAACAATAATTTCTTTTCCTCCAGTCATTAAGCGTACATACACATCTGATGAAGGAAAAGCCTTAAACTGGACTCATCAGTTTGGCTTAGGGAATAACGTTGTGAGGCATGTACGTTATATATATATATATATATATATATATATATATATATATATATATATATATATTTATTTATTTATATATTTATCATACTTGATCGCTGTTTCCCGCGTCAGCGAGGTAGCGCCAGGAAAGAGACGAAGAAAAACCCAACCCCCCCGCATACACACATATATACATACATGCACACATATGCACCGTACATATATATACATACATATCAACATAT